>CAJQZJ010032972.1:631324-695675 GCA_907164525.1 Lophiomys imhausi | reverse complement strand
CATCCTTTCCAAGGCACAATGAACAAAACTGTGTAATGAAGGTGTGCAGCATCATGGGGTGACACATATGTGTGTCACATTGTGTCTCTATGTGATACAATCTGATTGCTCCCCACTACTGTGACAAAGTATCTTTATCATTTGCTCATTATTCACACATAGCACGGGTTTCCTCCTCCATTCATAAATGTGGATGAACACCTGCCTCCGAGGGTTTCCATCCTATGGTTGCTGTGGTGGTCCATGGAGTGTGGTAGATAGGACGAAAATCTGTGCAGATAAGTGATTAAAGTCACAAGTGCTAAATATGTTACAGCAATTAGCACGATTAACACCTAAGCAAGGCTGGGGCCCACTACCCACCAACGCTCAGTGCAAGTACGGGTGTGCCAGAGTGTAGGTGCTGGTGTGGGTTGAGGATACTTAGGTCCACTCAGCAAGCTTCAACCACACAGAGCTGTATTAAAAGCTACAGCTGCCAACCTATGTTTGAGTTCCCAAAACTGTTCATCTTGGAATTGAAGTTTCTGCCTTTTGATCAGTATCTCCCCATTTTCTTTAGCATGACCCCCTCCCTGCCCCTACTACTGGTACCCTCCATCTATTCTCTACTCAAGGCGTTTGACTTTCATAGATCCCACTTTTGAATGAGGACATAAAAGCATTTATTGCTTCGTGTGTTCCTCATTTTTCTTCATATAATGTCCTCTAGGTTCGTCCATGTTTTTGCAAGTGACAGAACTCTCTCCTTAGGACAGTGGAATAGTATTTACAGATGTAAATCACATTTGAAAATCTATTCATCTTCTGATGATCTTGTAAGTCATTTCTCTATTAGGTTGTTTTGAGGGATGCAGAGATAAATGCAGGGCCACAGGCATCTTTTGAAGTAGTGAGTGCCTTTACTCTGGATATGTGTGCAGAAGTAGAGTGGCTAGCTACAGGGATTCTAGTTTTAAGGGCCTTTTTTTTTTTTGAGGGGCCTCCATAATGGCTGTGCCCATCACATTCCCATTAAATGCACTAAAGTTCATCTCGGCAATTTCACCAACACTTGTAACTTCTTATCTTTTGGATAATAGCTGTCCCAGTAGATATGAGGCACGTCTCACTAGAGAAACTATAACACTCCCCTGACCAAAAAAAGAAAAAAAGAAAGAAAGCATACCAGGATATTTTCATACCTTTGAGCTGATGTGTAAGAATGATATCGAATGTAGTTTGGGTGATGACTAAGGTTGGATTAAAGCATGGTTTTCCTGAGTTGAGAATAGAGCCAATATACCATATCCAACATCATTGTTTCCCACTCAGTATGTATTGCTGTGGTGGAGACCACACAAAGACAGTGACTTCAAAAATTGTAGCATGTTTTGCTCTTACAAAGCCCGATCAGCCTACTCAGTTCAAGGTTAGTGGGATAACTGTACAGCTTCAACCTACATCTTCCATTTTCCAGCCACTGAGCAGAAGTCAGGACAAAAGGAGATACACGATCAAGTTGTAAGTCCACCCCACCAATGCTTTCAATGAACAATCCAGCTCTTACCTCAAAAGAAATAAGATCTCATTTATCCTGGAGCCAAATATGAGTGGTTGTGGCCTAGGAACATGGATCCAACACGTTACCCCAAATTATATATTCCAACATGGAGACAACTTCAGGAAATTTTTATAGTTACAGAACAGTCATAAAACAAGCTTTTTTAAAAAAAAGTGTAGAAACATGCCCTTTAGCTTTTCGGTTGGTGAAAGAGCTGGCAGCCTGCATTCCGGAAGATTTCACCTGATAGCCACAGAATGTTAGGTCAGACCCAGAAGTGGGTAATGAACGGCTGGCTTTAAAGGGGCCTAAAGATCGCTTGAGATAAATTTGGCTCTGGATCTGCAACATTCCAACTCTCCTAAATTGCAAAGTTCTTAGCAATCAGGGTTATGGAATCTTTATCACCTCACCAGCATGTTTTCTCCCCAAGGAGCCTGAGTTCACCAAACATTGTGCAACCTTTTTGCTTCTTGTCCATTTTGAGAAACACTTCAAGGCCTTGTTGCCAAGGAGACTGGGAATATAGTCCTTAGAATTCCGGAAATTCTACAATTGCAACGTTGAAACTAACGATTGACTACCGTTTGGAGCTCCTTTCACAAGGAGTCGCTAAGCCCAGTGTCGCTGAGATTATATTTTTCCTATTTCCCAGGTTGGGCCTTATATTAATTGAAAATTTGTTTTAGTTACATTTTTCCGTTTTGAAATACAAGATTCAGATTCACAGAGAGATTTCCTCTTTCTGTACCATTATCATGTGCCCCGGGGAGGTTTCAAAACCAAGTCACTTCCTTCTGTGTGACAAAATCCATGCCTGGTAATACAGACTGATTGAGAAAGCGAGACCGTGTCCCCGCATTTAACTGTATCCTACGGTTCATTTCCCGAGATCCCATCCCTCGTTCAAAGTCAAAGTCAGACCAATCAACCTCATTGTGCAGAGCGCCATGGACAACTTTTTGTGGCTCACATTTTCTTTAGGTTTTAAAATTCTTTACTGTGCAAAAAATTACTGTCAGCTTTTACGTTGTACAAAACAGGCAGCTGTCGTGGATTTGGTACCTAGGCCATGGTTTGCTGTCCCCTGTGGTAGACAGTGAAGCATCATTGTGGGTCCGTATGTTTTTCCTGAACCGTAAGGAAGGAGGAGTAATAACGGGGTGAATATCAGGGAGCTTCTTGCTCTATCTGAGCTATGCCAGCGGCTCTGTGACTGGTGCAGGGGGTGCCTGCTGTCCCCCACTGAATCGGGAGACAAAAATCATGCTAGTTTACCAAATTATTAGTAGCAGTATGATCAAAGCTGAAAGGTGTTCCGCAGCCATGTCAGGCATTTAAAAAAAAAAAACGTTATAAAGGTCTGTTCACTTAAGCTTGCCTCTGTTGAAGAACATCGGTGACGTCGTAACAGCTAAGAAAATCTGTAACTTAGAGATGATCGCCGTTCCCGAATTAAAAGTGCCTGTGGCTCTCACTTGGTCACTACTCACTCCAGCATTCCTTACGTGATTAATCCGGAGTCCTGTACTGGACACCTGCTGTCTACCAAGGAGGGCAGTGTCCGTCCTGTCCAGCAGGGGGAGCCCGCGGACTAGAGGAGTTAGCAGCCACCAAGCTCTTAAGTCTCAAGCGTGGAAGGTGCTGAAAGTGTCGTGAAAAACTACAATAAGACAAATAATTAAAAAAAAAAAAACAAGACTATAGTTTGAAGGGACTAGAACGGTGGTAAAAGCTCCAAAATGAATGGAGAATAGGACAGAGAACGCAGCATGTTAGAGATTCAAGGTCAAAGGTATCCAGCGATTAGGCAACCGCGGTTAGCCAGCCCGACTGGCTGGAGGAAGGATAGGCTAATGCGACCAGGAAATATGGGGCCTTAATTCATTACAAGGACTTGGGATTTTATTTTGAATGAGATGAAGCTTTTGGAAGGTTTTGGGCAAAGGAGAGTTAGGATCTGACTGAGATTTTAGGGACCATTTCTAATTGCCTTGGCAGCATTCGAGGCAGAGGGAGGCGATATAATTCTGCAAGTGACAGTTGTCGGTGGTGGGACAGGGTGGTAAGAGGGACAGTCACAGTTTGCAGCTGGCTCTGCATGCTGAGAGTAAGGCCTGCCTTTAATTGTATGCATTTTCTGATCCTGGAGGGATCCAGTGCCGTCTAATTGTCTATTTGAGGGTGGGTGCTGTTAGCCAAGGCCTCTTGCAATGGGAAACACAGGCTAATGAAAGTAGGATTTATTGTATGGCCTACTTTTATATCTCGAAATCTAGACAGAGCCTTGTTATTATCACTAATAAAGAGCCCTGGCTATAAATTAGGGTGATTTAACAAGGCAGCACTTCCTTTAATACTGAAGAGTTGACTAGATCTATTTAGAGCTGAGTTATGTAGCACTCTAATCTTTCAGCTTCGGCTCGCTTTCCAATGCTCCGCTGACATCACCGGATCGCCCCGTTGCAATTGAAAAGAACACAAACAAACTCAACCGGACGCCCAACACTGTAAAGCCACAGCTGTACCTCCCCAATCTTAAACTTGAGATGGAGCCTCAGTCAGTTGCTGGAGTGAGAGCTGAGTGATGGATCTTAGCCCTTAGAATTAATACCTTCAGAGTAAGATGGGGGTCGCCAAATAACCTCCACATAGCACATGTGCCAACTTCTTTAGCTGCAGAATGAAAAAAAATCGGAGTCTCTGTCCTCTTATTTTTCTGCCACTTTTTGAGGTTCATGTCAATACTAAGCTTGGATTTTCCTTTCTTTTCTTTCTTTCTCCCTCGCCAACATTTCCTAAATTCACTTGCTAGCTGACTTTTTTAAAAAATATATTAGCTCCTTTTAAATATAAAGGGATGTTTTTACCAGAACAAATGGGTCTTCTTGCTAAGACTAATCTTGCATTTCCTCATAGTTATAACTTATAAAGAAAAGTATGCAGATTTAAATTTCTTTATGGTGTAATTAATTTTCACACACATGTACACAGACTCATGTAGCTACTCTCCAGATAGATAAGTGACATACTCACTCATAGAATCTTAAACAAGTCTAGGAATCATATTGACCAACCTCTACACAGTTTTCCCATTTTTAAACTTCATACAAAAGGACTCATGTCACACATATCACTCTGTATCTTGCCTCCATACTTGACATTGTGTGTAAAATTCATGCATGTGGTCACAGGAGCAGAAGTTTACCTTTCATGGCTACTTGACATTATATTGTGTTAGCACACTACAGTTTATTTATCCACCGATGGACTTTAGATTTGGGCTGTGGGTAAAGTTGCCATGAACTTTCTCATACATGTGCTTGGTGCTCAAAAGTATTTGTCATTGTTGAATTCGTGCATCAGAAGATCTGTGTGTACTGACTTTATGTGGGTCTCTCTCTCCCTCTGTTTCTTTCTTTATTTTTCTGTCTGTCTGTCTGTCTCTGTCTCACTCCCTCCCTCCCTTCCCCCCCCCCCCCTTTGGGTGTGTGTGGGTGGGTGTGTGTGTGTGTGTGTGTGTGTGTGTGTGTGAAGCTAGGAGGCTTTCTATTATTGGACAAGGAATAATCCATGTCAGAAAGACAACAACATGAGTGACTGATTTGATGGAACATTTAATTGAATTACTTAAAATTGTTTGGTTATTTTGCTCTTTACTAAAAGGAGTGAGGACTCACAAGGAACGATCACCTCACATCTACTAGGATGGACCCCGCTGAGAAAAGCAAAGAAGCACAAGAAAGAAGTAAAGCTGGGGGAGCTGCAAAGAACTGGGAAGTTGAGGTTGGTGGAAGTATGAAGTGTGTAGAAGCCATAGGGCACAGTACAGAGTTTCCCAAAACTTTGAAAGTAGAATTATCATGTGAGCCAGCATCCTCGCCTCTAGAAATTTACTCAAAATAACTGAAAACAGGATTTCTGAGAGATTTGCACATTCAGAGCTCAATGTTAAAATAGCCAAGAAGTTGGCACACCCTGAATGTTCACCAAGAGGTGAATAAACAAAATGTGGCATGTACATACTATGAATATCATTTAGCCTTTAAAAGAGGAACTCCTTCAACATGCTACAAAATCAACTGTGAGAACACTATGCTAATCCGGCCATAGGAAGACTCACATCATGTGGTCCAGTTTACCCAAGGTATTGACAGTTTGACAGTACTCAGGGCTAGCAACACTGGCTGCTCCTCCAGAGGACCCAGGTTCGATCTCCAGCACCACATGGCAGCTCCTAGCCATCTGTAACCCCATTTTCATGGGATTTGACTCCCTCTGTGGCCTCCATGGGCACTGTGTGAATACTCAGACTCCTAGGAAGCAGAACAGTGATGACCAGGATAGAGGAGAAGAAGAACAAAACCTTTGTGTGATGGTGTAGAGTTTTAGATTTGAAAGGTGAAGAAGTTGTAGAGATAAATTTCTATGGAAACAAACTCTATATAATATATTCAAAGTGTTTAAGAAAGAAATAAAAACAGAAAAGGACATATTTTAGAGTTGGGAAGGCTTTTAAAATTAAGGTACATTGCATCATTTCCTCCCTTCCCTTTGCTCCCTCTCACCCCACCCATGTCCTTCCTTCACTCCCTTTCAAATTCGCGCACACACACACACACACACACACACACACACACACACGCACGCACGCGCACACACGCGCACAAACACACGCACACACATGCGCGCGCACACACACGCTCGCGCGCGTGCACACACACGCTCGCGCGCGTGCACACACACATGCACACACGCGCACACACACGCGCACACACACACACACACACACACACACACACACACACACAACCTGCCGAGCTCTTTAGTGCTTCCTGTATGCATATGATGTCAGGTTTGACCACTTGGTGCTAGATAACCAACTAGGGGTCTCATCCCTGGAAAGGTTGAGTTCTCCCATCTCTGCCATTGCTGTAGTTGTCTAGGGGTGGGGGCCCAGTGAGGTTCCCCCTTTCTAAGTTAACATGTCTTTTAGTAGATGACATTTTTAAAAACCAAAGAGGAAGAACAAGACCCCATAATTTCAACTGACAAATCGTCCTCTCTTACTTTCTGACAAATTGATCTTAAGTGAGACGAAGTCGATATCTGCCAGATTCGTGCATTTTAGAAACTAGGGGTGCCAGGGGAGATGGGTGGGGAGGGACCAGTGTGCTACTCCTTGGAAGTAGCTCAGGGGGAGGGTAAGGTCCTTGAAGTTGAATAAACTTACACAGTTATTTGTTCAAGTATTAGAGATCATCATAACAGAAAGAATGTGTAAGCCCCAAACAATTATTTCCTAGCTCTCTCTGACTGAATAAAAGCTATTTCTGTCCTTCAGAGCTTTACACGAAACAAAATCGTGGAGTTGTAGCCAACTCTTAAATAACCTTGGAAAAGCATTCAGTCAGTGACCGAGCAGCTTCCAGCTTGTCAATAGATGTGATTGAGCAGAAAGCTGCTTGGCCAGCGGCTGAGCTGGAGCTAAGTAAGGTAGGTAGCCCCTGCAACACAGTTACCTCCATAGAGGATCAACTGCCTACAGTTCCTGGCCGGCCAGGGCACCAGAGCCTTAGGAGCAAAGCCCAGGCTTTAGACAGTTATCATACCTTCCCCAAAATGGTCATGAACTGAGGTAAGCCAGAGAGCATGGTAGGCATGTGATCTGTTGATGAATGGCAGGCTTTCCAGCCAAGAACATTATTGGATCTTTCTTGTCCTGAATTCAGCTTCCTAACTTAACTTTACTTGAAAGTAGAATGGATTATTTAGAAGCTGAGACAGGATTTATTGCCATGGAATTTGTGGATTGGCTTTTACCTCTATTGGGACCGGAGCCTTTGGGTTAGTCTTAGGCAGGCTCTGACTTTGAGCCACAGGCTGCCTGCTCTGCCCTTGACACAGAACCCAGTATCTAACTTCAGGATACAGGAGAGGAGAGCTGCCTCTGTTCTGCTGCTTCCTAAATAGATCCAGATAATAACATTGTAATGAAAAAACAAGAATAATTGTTTTTTTTTTATCAGCCCTGTGGTTTCCCCTAAAGCAGATAATATGAGTTGCAATACTATACACTTTCCATGGGTCTGAATACACTTATTTTGTTTTAAGGAAAGAGGGTGAAATACTCTTCCCTGAATTTATTTATTTTGTTTATTCTTTTCTGGTATTTTTTCTCCCCTTCCCCTCCTTATCTTCCTCTCCCTCTCTCCTTCCTCCCCATTGTTTCTCTTTTTATATCAGTTGAGCTAGCTGGAAGAACATTTACGAGTTTGGAGCTTGGAGAAGACAATCCTCTCTGTTCTTAGCAGCTGTGGAACTCAAGGGAGCTCCCCAACCCTTTGTGTATCAGTTCCCTTTCATTTCAGATAAAGGTGATGACATTGGGTTGCTTAGAGTTTCCATAATGATTACACAAAAGTACATGATAGATGGTAACTGCCACTTATAATTATGATGTTGAGTTCTTATGGACAAACAGCACGAAGAAAACTGATATGGGGTAAAAGAGGAAAAGCTCAAATCGCTATAAAACCGTTGGAAGAGATCCTAAAACTTTTGAGAATCCAATACACAGGAAAAGTGAATATGATAAAAAGCACATAATTCTATTCAGTGCAGTAAAAAGATTGTTGTAGCAAATAAACAAAGTTGAGTTCACGTTCTCATATGACCTGCCAGTGTGAGCCACGTAAACCCTTCCCTAAGCTTCTTTTGTTGGGGCCACTTTTCCAGCTATGAACTTTATATTGTGTTTATGTTGGTAAGACTGGTTTAAGCAATGGCATTTCTTTAAATAATATGATCAGAAAAAAAAATGAGCATTCCTGTGCAAGATCAATCAGTCAACAGTCCAGCTTGGAGGGAGAGGGGTCCTGAAGCTCTCACCCTAGCTGAGGAATTGTTGACAGGTCGTGGCTTCTTGGGGAAAGACAGTTTTTCTTAAGGGTATGACCCTTGGTAGGTCAACCAAGCTTCAGTGAATGGTCTCATAGTCATGCGTATAAGAGCAGCACAAATTGGATAGGGTTGGGTCTCTCTCTCTCTCTCTCTCTCTCTCACACACACACACACACACACACACGATACAAGGTTGGGAAGGGGTGAGGGTTGGGGAGTGGATCTAAGAGGAAGAGTGAATATAATAAAAATAAATTATATTCAAGTATGAAATTCTCAAAGCATTGAAAACTAATGTGTTTTTAAAAATGAGCTGCAATCATTTTCCAGGTGAACAGGCAAGGGTTCCAAAAGATTAAGTACCCTGCCTTTGGATACACATCCCAATGGCAGAGCTGGGTCAGAACCTGTAGGTTTCCTGCTTGGAACGCATGGGTGGGCCGTCATCCTACTTGAGCACCAGGCTTTTGAAATGTGAACCCATCAAAAACTGCCCAGAGATCTTTCATACTGGAGGGAGAACAACTTTGCATTCACATCAGGGATCATTTTTCATAGCTGGAATTCAAGGCATCCGAACACAGATATCATTATCCCTGGTTCACAAATGGAAAGATCTGAACAAACGTGGGCTCTAGACTGAATGGCTTATTCAACCATCATGCCCACGCAAGCCGGAACGCTAACCTGCTGCAGGTGGCCTGCCGGCTTCCGGGACACCTTTCAGTTTGTTTTCTATTGTCTGTTGGTACATTCCTTGCCTCTTCCTCACCAAATGTAAAACCCACAAAGGGCAATGTTTGTTTCTTTCCCTTTTTTATGCATAGATGAACATTTAATAGTGCCTGTTTTTGTGTGCTTCTCTGTTTTTGTGCTAAAACACTAACCAAAATCAGCATAGGGAAGGAAACAGTTTATTTGGTTTTACACTTCCAGGTCAGACTTCATCAGTGAGGGAAATGAGAGCAGAGACTCAAGCAGGAACTGATACTGAAAGCACAGAAGAATTCCGTGTGCTGGCTCATGCTCAGCTTGAGTTCTTACATGGCCCATACCCACCTACCTGGAGGTAGTGCCACCCACACAGAGCTGGACCCTCCAACATCAATCACCAATCAGAACTGTCTCTCACAGACATGACCACAAGCTATTATGATCTGGGAAACCCCTCAGCTGAGGTTCCCTCTAGGTTGATTTGGGATCAACTTGATCCCAAATATGAATCTCAGCATAAAACCCAACAGATATTTGACTCTCAATGAACACTTCCTAAGTGAACAAACAAACAAACAAACAAACAAACAAACAAACAAAACCCAGAGCAATCTAAGATGTCTCTATCCAGGAATGTGGATTGGCATAGGAATCAAGCGCCCCCTCTAGGTTCTAATTCTAAGACCTGCATTGTACTCTGGTCGGTTCCAAACTCAGCAGCCTCGGGTAAAAGCAACCCACCGTTGGATCACATCTCAGATTCTAGGGTACTTCCTGCTTTTGACCACATGTGTTGCTACACTTAAGACTTACAGCAAAGAGAGCACAAGGAGGTGCCCTATAGAAAATTGAATGCATCATATTTTGGAAAAGCAAGAGGGAATCCTTTGTACTTTTGACATTTGTAAGGACTCTCTTGGTGGCTCACTAGTAAAATCAGACAGAGAGCCTGTCTAGAAAAATAAATCAATCCACACACCTATGTGCATATATACAGTATTCCAAACAGCTTACTTCAGGGGCCTTGTCCAACACCATTACCCAAATAACATAGCCTCCAACAGGCATATGAGATCTCTCTTATATATCTCATATTCAAAAGCACCAATATATAGAGACATCTTCCTCACTGCTGCTACAAAAGCAAACGGATATTGGGCTTCCATGTTGTTTTCTTAAGCAAAAGAACTTCTTGGTGAGGTATTCTTCCAGTCCATACCCTGTATGAGTGAACAGGAAACCCTCCACAAAGCCTTCATTGTAGAGAGATGTTCCATCTCCAAGAGGTCTACAGAATCTTAAGGGATTACCAGAGGGAACAGGGAGTTTGCAGCTAATTAGCCATTAGCTCCTATTTTCAGAGGTTCCCAAGACCCCATCTCTTATGATATTTCACACCATTAGAAAGGCATGAAAAATGTGAACCTCTGATCTGAAATGCATGCAAAAGCAATAACCAAGTTACTGGGTGTCTTTGGTGCTGGCAATGTCAGCAAACACACCATGCACAAGGGCCACCCTACAGGGTGGATATTGTGGTTTCATTTCTTTCCAAATGGGCAACATTGTCATCACCAACTAACTACATCTTAAAAGGACTGATTAAGAGCTTGGAGCTGGCCATTTCCTAGCTGATGAAAAACCACACTAACCACTCCTAGGAGACTGGGGGGTGGCATGTTGCCTCAAACGAAGATAGAGAAACAACCCAAGGGTCTTCAAGGGAGGCAAGTGTTTCCATGTTGTGGGGCTATTTTCAATGTCTCTGCTTCAGCCGTACTTTTTCCCATCCTTGTCCAATAGTTAACAAGGAGGTTGTGAGTGTGCAATACAGTCCCTGAGAGACTGAGACAGAAGATTTAAGAGACTGAGTCCAGGCTAGGATGCATAGTAAGAAACATAAGTCAAAACAACAACAACAAATACATGAGATACAGGATCTAGTTCATCTTATAATCCCTGAGTTGAAGTGGGAATCAAACAGCAACTACAACATAAGCACCAGTCTGATCATGCCTTCTAATGGCTGGACTCTGCTTGCTGCTACCCAGGCAACTACAACCTGTGGATTCATCAAAAGCCTCTCTTGCCAAACACTGAAAAAAGAAAAAGAACTTATGATTTCTAGAAAATACCATTAAGGAACAATCAGCCTTCCCTTGTAAGCAGTCCTAGGCCTTGTACAGCCCCAGAGACAACTGAGACACACAGACACACATGGACAGTTACTGCAGCAGTATCCATTGAAATTTTTTGGTTTGTGGTCTTGGAACCTTGGGACAATATTTATGAGAAATATAGTCTTGGGCAGAGAAGGAGGAGGATATGGATTTTTTGCCTTCATTGGTGGCTATCTTGTTCTGTATTTATTTCTCTGTAAACTGTCTGCCTTATACTTGTTCCTACACTGGTAGATATGACTCATCAATGTGTTACTAACACAGAGAAAGACCAACAGAACTGTGCCTTCTGTTGCTTGGCCTCCACTACAGTGCCAAATATTTAGATTATTCTGCAGGCAACAGGTCTTAAGACAGGAAGTCTCCAGAAATGTTTTGCAAATAGTTGTCATCTGAGTCAGGAGCATTGTTCCTCCAGTGAACTTGGGGGTTGAAGGACTTAATTAAGGTGAATAGATGAAGTTAGATAAACTGTTTTTTTTCCTTGGGGACCCATGTACTCTTCTAAAACAGAAATTTTTATGCAATGACTGTCTTCCTAAAAATTCAGAACATGTCAAAAATTCTCAGTATTTGTATTCTCACCACAATACTGTAGTTTGATGGGCTTAGGGAGTGAATTGTGCTTTTGGGGCAGTGACACGTGGCTTTCAAACTTTTGATAGCCACCCTTAGATGTTAAAAAAAAAAAAAACTGAAAATGGCCAGGTGGTATTTGTACCTGCCTTTAATCCCAGCACTCAGGAGGCAGAAGCAAGTGGGTCTCTGTGAGTTTGGGGCCAGCATGGTCTACAGAGTGAGTTCCAGAACAGGCAGGGCTACACAGAGAAACCTTATCTCAAAAAATAAAACAAAACAAAACAAAAAACCCAACCCAACAAAACAAAACAAAACTGAAAATGTATTGCATACATTACCAAATACACTCAAGGCTCAGGGTCTGCAAATTCAAACCTTGTACTTGGAGAGGAGAATATTTAGTGGTATTTTAGGGGCTTAAAGCTTAATCAGTACTCAAAGGCTTCCTATAGTTTGTATCTCTTAATTTGAATACTTAAAAGTGGTAGATGATACTTTTTTTTTTTTACTTATATAGATAAATTTGATTTTAAAATCTTTGATTATCGGGTGTTTGCATCTTTCCATCATTTCAGATTTATGATCACAAATTCTAGTTTGCTTTCAATTGCTCTGGTAAATAACATGACCAAAAGCAACTTGGGAAGGAAAGGGTTTATTTGGCTTATCACAATCTATTATTGAAGGAAATCAGAGCAGAAACTCAAGCAGGCCCTTAATCAGTGACAACAAAGGGACAGTGCTTACTGGCTTGTGCTCTATGTCTTGCTATCTCTGCTTTCTTATCCAACCCAAACCACCTACCTAAGCCTACCTATGATGAATGACGCTGCCCACAGTAGGCTGAGCCCTCACATCAATCAGCCATCAAGAAACTGCCCGCACAGACTGCTGATCAGATGGAGGCAATTTGAAGATTCTCCGTTCCTGGGTATGTTTAGGTTTGTGTCAGGTTGACCAAAATGAACAAGCACACCACTGGTACATAGAGATATTTGTAACGGCCATAACTCCATTGTGAATTGCAGCCTTTGATGCTAGAAAGCAATGTAAAAGTTTAGAAAATCAGTGAAAGTTTCCTCGATGACATAAGTGCTCCCTGAACAATTTCATGTAAATAGCGACGTAACTTAATTTGATATAATGAAATTTATCATTTAAAGAAATTTAAAATTCCTTTCCTTGGTCATATAAGCCACATCCCAAATGCTCAAGATCCATTTATCTAGTGGCCACTCAACTTGTCAGCCCAGTTCTGTGGAATCTTCTCAGACTGGTTGGTGCTCCTGAGGTTGAATCTTGTTTAATATCATGGATTTGATTCTTCTGACTTATTTTTGTTTACTTTTGGTCAGCACAGTTTGTCTGCTTAAAAATTTTGTAGGCTTTCTGACTCACGTGTATGTGTGGGTGTGTGCTGTGCTTTTATACTAGATTAGTTAACCTCATATTTAATGTTATAAAGTGGTTTGACCTCATTTCTCTCATTTTATACATACAAATACAAGCAAGACTCTCTCTTGTTAGAAAATGTATAGGCTTCTTATTTTTTATTTGGCACAAAATAAAATTAGCTCCTTTCTTTATTATCTTCTTTATTCTCTCATCTTCACTCTCCAATTTTTATCAGTACTATTATCTGTCATAGTGTTTATCTTTGCACCCTTAGGCCCCTGCAATTCAGTATGTCAGTATCAGTGATTGCCTCAGACTCCCTCTTGTCACTAAGATGCAATTTATGTTCTTATTTTATTTATCCCATTCTTTCCCCCTTCTCTTCCTCCAACATTTTATTTATTACTGTACATCCTGATCGAAGCTTCCCCTCCCTCTTCTCCTCCCAGTCTCTCCTTCTCTCCTCCTCTTCCTGCCCCCATCCTCCAGTCCTTGCCTCCTCCAAAAAGGGGAGGCCTCCCATGGATATCAAATATCAACCTGCCTTCCTCCAACATTTTAATATGGAAATTTCTAAACCTTTAGCTAGGTTGAAAGATTTCCCCCCCAGGAAACACCTATATACTTACCAGTGCGATGTTGTCCTTAACATGCTACTAAATTTGTCTCGTCAACATGTATCCACCTATTCATGCCTCCATCCATCTGTTAATCTCTCTCACTTTTCTTGGTTTCTGTGGTTATTCCAGATTGTATACATCTAAAGATTCTGAGTTAGGATCTACAAACAAGAGAGACCATTTGGTATTTTGTCTTTCTCGGGTCTGGGCTAGCTCATTGAATATTATATTTTTTATATATTCCATAATAAATTACTGTCCTTAGCACATTTACCTTTAAACATTTCAAAATACACATCATTAACCAGAACTCAAAATCTGTTGAAAAGAAATTGCTGAGAGTTTGTGTTTCACATCTGAAACCCCAGCACTCAGGAGCCAGAGGCAGGAGGGTCTGGAATTCAAAGTCAGCTTCAGCCTGGACTACTGAGATACTGTCTCAACACAAAACAAAAATCAAAACCAAAAAAAAAAAAAAACCAAGCAAACAAAAATAAATAACTTTTTTTTTTTTCAAAACAGGGTTTTGTTTTGTCCTGTAATTCACTCTAGACCAGGCTGGCCTCAAACTCACAGAGATCCGCCTGCCTCTGCCTCTTAAGTGCTGGGATCAAAGGTGTGCACCACCAGAGACCTGCCAATAAATAAGTTAATTTTTTAACTTTTTATTGATTCTTTGTGAGTTTCACATCATGCACCCCAATTATCTCCCTGTCGCTCCATATTCACCTTCCACCCTTGCAACCTAACCCCAAAAAACAAGCAAGCAAGCAAGCAAACAAACCAACAAAATCTCACCATGGAAGCATGGCACCCAGTGTACTGTTTTGCTCTTTGGTGTAAGATGCTTGTCACAAGAAGCAGCCGGATCTCACGTGTATCCTTGCCCTTGCATGCCATCGTCTCACCCTTTCTCCAAACTGGTTTTAGTTTTCACCCATCCCTTTGTCAGCCCTGCTTCACCATCTCCTTATTATGTGAGGCTTGCTTTCTGACATGTTTCTTGAGGAGGCTGTATTCTCATTGCCTTGTAGGTTCAATACTGTTTTCCTTAAGCTCAATATCTGGGGGACAGTTAGAATTAAGAAGGCCGCCTAACTCACACTTTCTTATCTCAGTATATTCAATATTAGCTGTGAACAGCCATGTGGGTGCTGGGATTTGAACTCGGGTCCTTTGGAAGAGCAGTCAGGGCTCTTAACTGCTGAGCCATCTCTCCAGCCCATTATTTGTTTTTGTCTGTCTGTCTGTTTGTTTGTTTTTTGGGTGATGATCAAGAAATTCTTTGACCAAAATCTCAGCACAAATGTGTAGTTATAAGCACAAATATTTAGAAGACAGCTGAGCAGCATGACTATTTACTAAAACAATAGCAATATTTCCCGCTCAAGACTCTCACCCCACTACAGAGACACTCACATATCCATGTTCAGTAGAACTCAGCTCAACTCACAGTAGACAGAAAACGAAATCAACCAAGGTGTCCATCAGCTGATGAATGGATAAAGAAAATGTGGTACATCTATACAATGGAATATTACTCAGCTATAAACCTTTTTTCTAATTTCATGTAAATGATTAATAGGAACGTATTATAGACTAAATGGAAAAAAAATACACACAGCGAGGCCAGCCAGGTTCAGAAAGACAAGTTCGTCTCCAATGCATGTTCTCTCTCATATGTAGACTTTAGCCTTGAGTCTTTTGTTTTATGTGTTTAACCTGGTAGAAAGCCAGGAAGCTAGAAATAGACCACTAAGGGTGGACACATTAGGGAAAAAGGACAGTAAAGAACAGGAAAAATGAAAGCAGAGAGTGTGAATACTGGGGTTCCAGCATGAAGTGCTGTGGGAGCTGGGGAAATGACATGTCTGTGGAAGAATTAACAAAGTCAAGGGTATGTGAAAAACTATATGGAAACCTATCATCTTCCAATCCAAGCAGAAATTCAATTAGAGAGGATAGTAGAATATAGGTGACATGAAAGGAGATGGGGAGATATCCATGGACCCTGAATGCCACAGTAGTGATCTTCCTGAAAAGATGTGCCTACTGGTTGTAACAGTGGCATGACTGTTACAGGGTAACCAACCTCTTTCTTATTGGTCATGAGACCAGCTCCAAGGGAGAGATTTCATGCCTAGTACTATAAACCTGGTAAAAGCCCATAATTAGAGATCATGGGCCCTAGGTGGGGAAACTACTGCTCCTATTTTGCTAAATTTATATTCTGAGAATGTGCATTATGTATGTATGTATATATATATTTTATATAGTATACACACATATATACATAATATATATTTATATATATTAGAAGTGAATCTTTGAAATGAAAAAGAATGACCATTTTTATTTATTTATTTTGTACACAATGCTAAATTGCATTTATGGGTTATTACAAACCTCAGAACTTTACCCAGCTTGGGAGATGATCAGGAATATGAGGCACTGAAACCACATTATAATTAATGTCTGTGGAGGCTCAGTGGTTAAAGGCGCTTACTGCCAAGTCTGACAACCCGAGTTCATCCCCCAGGACCCACATGGTGTAGGGAGAAAACTAACTCCGGTAGGTTGTCTTTTGATCTCTACACATGTGTAGCTTGTCTTTGCTACTTTGCGGACTCTTCTTTTTCCCACCCTTTATCCCCCAGATTCAACCCCTAGCACTAGATAGGAGAAAAAGGATAGAGGGAGGGAGGGAGAGAGAGAGAGAGAGAGAGAGAGAGAGAGAGATCCTGTATCTAATTTCTTTCCCAGCCTTTTCTCCCAGTTTCCAGCACAGCCCCATCAAATGTTTCTCCCAATGTTCCCCCACCCCAGTTCCTCAACAGTATACTTAGACAGTCCTTCTCCCAGTTTTCCCAATACTAGCAGCTCTAAACTGCAATAACTGTTCTATCCTATCTGCTCAGCTCAGCTTCTCCTGGATCAACCGTCTCCTAACAATATCTTCTGCACCAACTGCCTGCCTTCTCTTTTCACTCTATTTAATTTCACTTTCTCAGCCTCTGCTGACTTTTTTTTTTTTAAATCTTCTCTTGTTCCCAGAAATCAAAGAGACAACCAACACTGAAGGTCATAGGGTCAGGCAGGTCTAAGAATTCTTAAAGGACCAGTTGACTAGCAACTGGGGATCCTTTACAGTGTCAGGCACACAAGGTAAATCACACTACATTTTCTGTCTAGTGTTAGGGGGTGAAACTAGGGAGATAAAGACAAAAAGTAGCAAAGACAAACTTCATACATGTACTGTGACATGCACACTGTGAGTGCATGTGCACATGCATACACAAATAAATTAAAAATAAATAAATGTAATTTTAAAATAAAAAATGCCATTGTTGTTTTGTTATGAAAGCGATAGTAGAAATGAAGAGAGAATTCAAAATATTGACTGACCTTTATATTTTTTATTTTTTGAGATAAGGTCTGTCTGTTATATAGCCTTGACTGTCCTGGATCTGTAGACCAGGATGGACTCAAACACACAGAAATCTGCCCGCCTCTGCCTTCTGAGTGCTGGGATTAAAGGGGTGGGCCACCACACCCAGCTTGGACTGCCTATTGTACAATATGCAGCATGGATTGATTGCTTTATTCACTGCTGTGACTAATCACCTAACCAGAAGACACTTAAAGAACAAAAGATTTATTCAGATTCACAGTTTGAGTGGATACTGTCAATGATGACACGCAAGACACAATGGCAGGAGTAAAAGTCTTCTGATCATCTCTCAAGGGACCAGGGACCAGAGTGACAGGGACCAGAAGAGAGAATGAGTTATAAATTTCAGTACCTCTCCCAAACCCAGACCCACTTCCTCCAGCTGGGTCCTCTCTCTCTCTTTCCTTGTTGTGGTGACAGTTTTATTTATTTTTTCTTCTACTTTTTATTGGCTTTTGGGGGTAAATTTCACATTATGCACCCTGATCCACTCATCTTCCACCTCCCCCTCAGACCCACTATCTACCCTTGCATCCTCTCCCAACAGAGAATTAAAAAACTCATCGTGGAATCTGTAGTGGGTTATAGTTTGTCTCCATAGTATTCCCTTTTGTCCACACTTTTTTACTTGCAAATGTTCATTACAATGAGTCTGTGGTCTGGTATGAGGCTTCTGGCTTCCACTATTTCGTCAATACTGGAATCTCACTGGGACTCCTCTCAGATATCCTGTTGTTGCCCTGTGTCATGAAGATTCTTCAGTTTGGGTCTGTAAAACTGGCCCCTTCATGCACTCCAGTAGTTCATCCATTGGATAGATGCTGGGTTGGGCCAATTCAAAGTCCTGGTTCTGGGCCTGCAACTCCCACATCGAGGGCCAGCTGTACTGTCTGTGGTGGCAAGATGCAGGGCCTGCTCTCCTGAGTGCTGCTGCTGGTGAAGGACAGGGACAGCTCTCCTGATCTCAAGACCCCAGGACTAGGTCTTCCACCTGCTATGGGTGATGAGTGGTGGGGGAGAGAAAGGTATCTGTCCCTTGTCTATGCCACCACAGAGAGACAAGTGGTAGGGACAGCTTTCTCAAGCTTACTCCTTGGGGCCAGCTCACTTGCAATTGCTGAAATGTGCAGGGCCTGCTCTCCTGAGTACTATAGCAGACTATAGGCAGGATTGGTTCCCCTGGTCTCATGCCTCTATGACCAGTTCTCCCATGATGCCCAGCCCTCATACATCAACATGTCCCTGAATGGCAGCCCAGACGAGGGATGTCCACCTGGCTTTTGGTGGTAATGAACCCCTGATGCTGCAGGGTCATAGACCCAGATATGGTCCCTGGTGGCAGCAGAGGCCAGGACCCCTCCATAGTCCTAGGTGGTATCACTGGTTACTCTAATCAGGTTTGTTCTTCACTACCCTCAAATCTCCAGTTCTGCCTTTCTTCGTTGTGTCCACATCCTTCTGTTTTTCTTTTTTTTCCATTTCTCCACCACTTACTTGCCCCTCTTAGTGGTGCCCGAGGTCTCTGAGTGTCTGGGCTTGTCTCAGGAGTGGTCTCAAGAGTGCCATGCCCCACTTATGCATTGTACTTTATGGCACCTGTCAGGGATCAGCTCCAGCATGGTCTGACTCCCAGGCCTTCATGGCACCAGACTGGTGTTCATCTCAGGCTAGCTCCCTGTCCAGGCCCCATGGTACCAGTCTGGTGGTTGTCTCAGGCTCACTCCTTGCCCAACTTTCTTGAGTGCATCTGACTGAGGTTTATGGTGCCAGGCAGGGTTCTTCTAGTCTCTGGCTAGCTTTCTGTCCTGGGAGCCCATCTAGACCTGCCTGGTGCTAGAATGGTGGTCATGACAGGCTAGTTCCCTGTCTGGGCCCCCTGGCACAGAACTGGTGGTGATCTCAGGCTTGCTTTTTTCAGCTACTAATCATTCAGATGTTCATAAGTCAGAACACTGAGTGTAGACATAGCCTCTCTTTTCTCTGCCACTCACTGATGCACATGTGACACAGAAGTAACATCTGCAATGCCTCTAGGGACAGAGGGTTCTGTCTCTTAAAAGTCCCACAACCTCTCAAAGCAACACCTCCCCCTGAGACCAAGGGTTCAAACACAGAGGTCTGTGGGAGACACTTCACATCCCAACCTGCACACAGAGGTAACAAAATTCAGTGAATGCCCCCCATTATTTTCTAAAAGAGAGGTGAAAATAGGCCCATAAGCCTGTTTTGATGATTAAATAATACGCTTTTAAATTCCCGGATTAGTCCCTGACACACAGTGGGTACACAGTGTACCATTGCTGGTATTTCTATAAAAGGAACTGGTTCTCATTTATGTGAGGCCTCCTTTAAGTTTTATGGCCACATTTTAAATTTGTCCTCTTTCTGTGTCCATTAAATACAAGATCATTGGAAACTAGGCTCAAATGTTTTTAGACATTAGAGTGGCACACACTATTAATCCCAGTACTGGGGAGACAGAGGTAGCCAGATCCTTCTGTGACCAGTCTGATCTAGCTGCTACTTAATGTGATCAAGAGAAAGTGGAGTCTTTAAAAATGAAAGATAGAATAGTATCTAATAATAGCTCCAGGCAGCTAGAGGTTACTAGTCAGGATAAGAAGTGGGGCCAAGAAGATCTGCCATAAGCCAAGGGTCAGTACCTAAGGATGAGAGTTAACCACACAAGCTCAGTTGTCAGGAAGTGAAGGCAAGCCAAGAGTCCTTGAGCAGGTGGTTCCCAGCTAACAGGGCACCCACATGGGAATCGGGCTCTACCACTGCAAAAGGTTTCACTCCAGAGCTGGGGCAGGCCAAGCCAGATATGAAGGTCTGGATATCCAGTCAGGAGCCTGGAGAAATGGAAACGCATCCCTGCACCAGGGAGACTTGGCTGATAGTGCTGGGCTTTTCAATGGCTTGTGTGGGTCAGAATTCAACTGTCAGAAGCCATCTGCAGAAAAGTATAGAAGCTTTCTGCAGCAGAACAATGGAAAAGCTGTTATCTTAGGAGTTCTATTCATGTGACAGGACACCATGACTATGAGTAACTTGCCGAGGAGAGGGTTTATTTCACCTTACAACTCTCGGGTCACACTCTGTCTGTCACCCTGGGAGCTCAGGGCTGGAAATCTGAGGCATGAACTGAAGTCATGGTGAAACACTGCTTACTGGAGTGCTTGCTTATGGCTTGCCCTGCCTCAGTCTATCAGCCAGCTTACAGCCTGCTCTCTCTTCCTCCTTTTTCTAGATTTATGTATGTATGTATGTATGTATGTATGTATGTATGTATGTATGTATATGACCATTCTATTTGCATTTGTGCCTACATGACAGAAGAGGACATCAGATCCCATTATAGATGGTTGTGAGCCACCATGTGGTGCTGGGAATTGAACCCAAGACTTCTGGAAGAGCAGCCAGTGCTCCTAACCGCTGAGCCATCTCTCCAGTGTCAGTCTGCCTTCTTCTAGCACCCAGGTCCACCAGCTCAGGGTTGGCACTACTAGTGAGGCAGGCCATCACACACCAATTATCAATTCAAAGAACTCCCCACAGGCTTACCCCACGGACCAATCTACTAGGGGCATTTCCTTCACTGAGGCTCCCTGTTCCAAAGTGACTCTAGCTTGTGTCGCGTTGACATTAAACTAACCAGCACAGCTATCCCACACTTACTAGTGAATGCCACATCTGCTGTCAGACCTTAAGAAGTAGAATCATGTTCTATTCTTGTCTCTGTATGTCTAAAGCTTGTAATAGGGTATCTAAAATTGTGACAGCTTTGCCAAGATTTAGGCAGTTGTGGTAGTAGAATCTCTATTGTTATGTTCAGGTTGTCTCACTTCCTCAACTCTGCCTCTTCCTAGAATAGACAGGACGTGGTGTTGGATGGAGATGGTGCTGTGTGCTGCAACAAGGATGGCAGAGAGTGGAACATGGGAGATACTTTAGAAGGAAGCATTGCTGATTCTAGAAGCCTCTCCCATATGACAGTGCGTGAGGCTACTCCTTAATATGCTTTCCCAGAGGAGTCAAATTCCATGAGGAGGAAGGAGACAAAGTAGAAAACTGGCCCACAGATTAGAAAGGTGGTTAGAAAGCTGACCACAGCAGGTGGCAAATGGAGCTGCAAGTTCATCCTTGCAGGATGTCTTCAGAGAGTTGGCTTGGAGTGATCACATCTCCCTTCCTGAGTTCCAAGGCAGCAGTTATCATCTGGCCTCCTGTCCCGTTGATCAACACTTGTTCTCCACAGGCTTTTATTCCCCCACACTTCCAGGTTGCATCATCTGGTCCCTGCCTCGGCTGTGGGAGATGCTGGATTCAAGACAGCAGCTGAAGCATCTGCAGCATAAACCAGGGTCTACAGGACAAGACAGTGAGTGGGTGTGGGTGGGTGGCCCTTCTCACATCCCTGCCTGAAACTTGCAGCCCTGGGATTTTGGCCAATGGATTCTGTAGCATCATGTATCTCAAGACCCATAGCTTCTCATGCACCAAGTGCAATTAATATGTTCAAGCTAGATGCTGGCTTGGTCATGTCCTTCAGGTATGGTGAGTGAGACAAGCATCCCACTCCCTTACAGCTACAAGACAACACAAGCCAGTACTTAGGACCGCCTTAGCTAGAATGCAATTTGTGTTGGATCTGGGATGGCTCATTATTTACGTGTTTCTAATAATACTATAATAACTAATACCATTGAGCAATTACCATGCAAACTTTTTATATAATTTTATATATAAATTTATTTAATGCACTCTGTTTTATATTCCTTTCCCATGTAATTTACTATGGTGAGTGAATCCCTCTCTCATTCAATATTCTTCAAGTGTGGACTGCCAACAACATAATCTATAATCTGTATGCATAATCATTTACTTCACTTTTCCATATGAAAGAACGCATTGGTTATTTGTAATTGCCTTCATAAGTCAGTGCTTGTCAGTCATTTTGGCTTGTCTATGTTGTTAAAACAAACAACTCCAAGATCTCAATGGTTTAAAATAACAGAATTATTTTTCACTTACATAAGGGGTTAGCAAGAGATCTCTGCTTATCATCATCACACTGGAACCAAGTCCAGCAGAACAGCTGCCATCTCAAATGTCATTGGTCACCATGCCAGAGGGAAAATATAGCTCCTAAGACAGTCACATTGGCAATTAAATACATTCTGGAAGGGATGCTCACCCCTTGTGAGCCGGTTGATCAGATCTGGTTGCATGGTCCCACCCAACCACAAGGGGGCCAGGAAGGGACTGGAGCACTAGACAGGACAGGTGTTACTCACAAAGCATCCTTCAAAATGTTCTTGAACACAGATATTTCCTTTTGCTGTATTTTCCCCAAACGTCTTATAAAGCATGTACATAATGAGTACATACAGTTAAAACACACATACAATAATTAAGCAACTTTAGAAGCTTTTATAGGAAATTTGTTGGAATAGACAGTAAATAACCCACTTTTTAATGTCATTTATGCACACACTGGAGGGTTTTTTCTCTTTTTGTGTGTTTTTTCTTTCTTTTTGAGACAGGGTTTCTCTGTATAACAGTACTGGCTGTCCTGGAACTCACTTTGAGACTAGGAAGGCCTCAAACTCACACAGATCTGCCTGCCCCTGCCACCCAAGTGCTGGGATTAAAGATGTGTGGCACCATGCCTGGCAACACTGGAGCTTTATATTTTGGCTCTCAGATCCTTGCTTCCACCATGGAGTCAGTTGTGCTAAGGTCTCTGGGCTACTAAGTTCTAGGGCCCTGTTACAAATGACCCATAGTGGTAATAGAATAAAATATTAACTTCATTCTCATTTTAGACTGTTGTTAATTGCCAGTACTAGACCGACCAGGGGAACCCTGTTATAGCTTTAGCTTTGTGTTTTCAAATGTTTCATATGTCCACTTGTTAGGGTCTGCCATTTGTCTATAAATGTTGTACTAGTCAGGTTTTCTTTTTCATACATGTGGCAAATACTCGAGAAAAACCAACTTAGATGATGAAAGATTTATTTTGGTTCATGGTTTAAGTGGTTCTCAATCTTATATTTACTTGTACATTCATTTGTTTGTTTGTTTATTCATTTATTCATTTATTTTTATGTCCACAGTTTCCCCTCCCTCCTCTCCTCCCAGTCTCCCTCCCCATCCACTTCTCCTTTGCTCTTCAGAAAAAGGCAGGCCACCCATGAATATCAACCATCTGTGGTATATCAAGTTGCAGTAAGATTAATCATAAGATTAGTCATCTTCTCTCCTATTGAGGCTAGATGAGGCAATCCAGTAGGATGGAAGGGTCCCAAAGGCAGGCAACAGAGTCAGAGATAGGCCCTGTTCCCATTGCTAGGAGTCTCACAAGAAGACCAAGTTACACATACAACTGTAGCATATGTGCGGAGGGCCGAGGTCAGTCCCATAAAGGCTCACTGGTTGTCAGCTCAGTTTCGGTGAGCCTCTATGGGCTCAGGTTAATTGATTCTGTGGGTTTTCTTGTGATGTCCTTGGCCCCTCTGGTTCCTACAATCTTTCCTCCCTCTCTTCCACAGGATTCCCCGAGCTCTGACTAATGTTTGGCTGCGGGTCTCTATATCTGTTTCTATCAGGTTCTGGGTGAAGCCTCTCTGATGACAACTGGGATAGGCATCAGTCTATGAGTATAGCAGAATATAATTTCCTTGACTTTTTCCCCATTTGTGTTTGGTTCTATCCTAGGTCTCTGGGCTATCCATCCTCTGGTTCCTGGCCCTCCACACAGTGCCAGGGGTAAGCTCCCTTTCACGGCATGGGTCTCAAGCTGGATCAGTCATTAGTTGATATCTTAGTTAGAGTTTCATTGCAGTGAAGACCACAGCATGACCAAGGCAACTCTTAAAAAGGAAAACATTTAATTGGGACTGGCTTACAGTTTCAGAGATTTAGTCCATTATTTTCATGGCAGGAAGCATGGTAGCATGTGGGCAGGCATGGTGCTAGAGGAGCCTACAGTTCTACATCTTAATCTGCAGGCAGCAGCAGGAGACGGTGTCACTGGAAGTACCTTAAAGCCCACCCCCACAATGATGCACTCCAACAAGGCCACACCTACTCCAACAAGGCCACGCCTCCTAATAATGCCACTCCCTATGGACCATGCATTCAAATACATGAGTCTATGGGAGCCATACCAATTCAAACCAGCCTCGTTGGTCACTAGTACAATTTCTGTGCTACTTTTACCCCACCACATCTTGTAGGCACAGGATAAATTGTAGGTCAAAGGTTTTGTGGATGGGTTGTTTTTCTAATCCCTCCACTGGAAGTCTTGCCTGGTTACAGGAGATGACCAGTTCAGACTCTGTATCCTCTATTGCTAGGAGTCTTAGCTAGGATCACTCTCATAAATTCCTGGGAGTTTCCATTGCCCTAGGTTTCTAGCTCATCCCAGAGTTGCCCCCACCCCATTCCAGTTGTCTCTCCCAGGCTCTTTCCCTCCATCCTTCCCTCCACCTGATCCCTATTGTTCCCATGTCTGCCAACCCACCCCCCACCCTCAATCCCCATCCAGTCTATTCTATTTCCCCTTTCAGTGAGATTCATATATTCATGCCCCCCGCCAAATCCTTCTTGTTGCTTAACTTCTCTGGGTCTATGGATTGCAGAATGACTATACTTATTTAACAGCTAATATCCACTTATAAGTGAGTACATACCATGATTGTCTTTCTGGGTCTGGGTTACCTAATTCAAGATGATTTTTTTTTCTAGACCTATCCATTTGCTAGCAAATTTCATGATGCCATTGTTTTTAACAGCTGAGTAATACTCCACTGTGTAAATATACCACATTTCCTTTATCCATTCTTTGGTTGAGGGACATCTAGGTTGCTTCCAGTTTCTGGCTACTACAAATAAAGCTGCTATGAATATAGTTGAAAAAGTGTCCTTGTGGTATGGTGGAGCACCCTTTGGGTATATGCCCAGGAGTGGTATAGGTGATTCTTAGGGTAGATCAATTCCCAGTTTTCTGAGAAACCATCAAATTGATCTCCAAAGTGGCCATACAAGTTTGCAGTCTCATCAGCAATGGAGGAGTGTTCCCCTTGCTCCACATCCTTGCCAGCATGAGCTGTCACTTATGTTTTTGATTTTAGCCATCTGAAAAGTACAAAATGGAATCTCACAGTTGTTTTGATTTGCATTTCTGATGTTGAAATTTTCTTTAAGTGCTTCACAGCTATTAGAGATTCCTCTGTTGAGAATTCTCTGTTTAGGTTTGCATCCCATTTTTAAATTGGATTATCTGGTTTGTTGGTGTCTAGTTTCTTGAGTTCTTTATTATTTTGGATTTCAGCCCTCTGAGAGATGTGGGGCTGGTGAAGATCTTTTTCCATTCTGTAGGCTGCCATTTTGCAGGGTCAAGATACACCCTTTAAGGGCACAGCCCCACGATCCACTTCCTCTGATGAGAACCCAACTTTCATAGTTCTCCTACCTCTACAAAGTCTATGCACACCTTGAGTCCATCAGAGAATTAAACCATGTATCAAGTCAGAGGCCCATGAGCTAATCATCCTTGGAAATCCATCACAGACACACCCAGAGGTGTATTTTACTGATTCCCTAGGTATCTTTTAACCGAGGCAAGATCACAATCGTGAATATTCATCACGCTGGTTACCAGAGAAGCAAAATGAGAAGTAGCAGACACTCAGGGGCCTCTTCTCTTCAAGATTTAGATGTGTTCAGGACACTTTCACTAACTGGACTCTTAGTTCAAGTTTACTAGACTCAGGCTTATCAGAGACTCCAATACCTGTGACCCACTGCCCATCAAGGCCACCAGTGCAATGAATCCTTGAAGAAGAGCATCTTGTAGGTGGACAGAGACAGGATAATCCACAGAAGTAAATTTTAGATAAGGAAGGCAAGCTTCTGAGAACCATGAACTCTACAATCTCTCTCTCTCTCTCTCTCTCTCTCTCTTTCATCCCTCTATCTCTGGGTTCAACCCATATCTCTATTTATCTATTTATATCTAAAGTCAAAGTACTCTAGACCCAGCTCCAAAGACTTATTCATGACTAGTGATAGAGATTGGGAAGGTAGAAACACAAAAAGATGTGCAAAAGCTCACAGAGTTGTCCATTGGAGATTTTCTTGGACAAGGAGGGACAATAGGTCATAGAACAAAAGACTAGGAGAGGCATGTGTTGCCTCTCCAGACAGACCACTTTGTTTTATGGAATTTGAGAACCTCTATGCATCTGTGGCTGTGGGTAGGGAAGGGCCATGGTTTTCCTGGAACAACTGAGGGCCTGGGAAGGCAGCACTGCTCACCAGATTAGGAAACAGCTCAGAGAAGCCTCAGTGGTGAATACTGGGCATGAAAAGGTCACAATCGAAGCCCAGAGAAGGAATCCTAACCTGGAAGCTGGTTATGGCACTTGGATTCTACAGTTCTGCTATCTAGTGTCCAGAAAAGGCTGAAGTCCCCTGAAAGGAACATTTTTAGCTGGAAGGAGGAGATGCTTGATTCTAAGTACATGTAAATAATTTTTCTGACTAACCATAAGGGTAGATATAGGATGGGTGGAAGGCTTGCAGGAGCTAGAAAGGTCAAGAAAAACATGAATTATTAGTATGTGACACAGGGAGTCCTGTGGAAACCTGCTTTACACTTAGTATATGAAACCTAAATAGAATCATAATTGACAAAGAATGTGAATGTCCTCTAGTTCAGCATATGGTAAAATATGGTTGTCTTTTTTTTTTCTATCATTGTTGGATGTCTCAGCCTTATATAAGAATAAAGGGAAATCCACAATCTTTAAAGTTCTATCGCATTGAGGGGTTGATAGCACCTTAGTTATTTTTTGTTGTAGTGATAGAACATTACACCAATGTGACTTATGAAAGAATGAGTTGACTTTGGTTAATGGTTCTGGAAGGAGAGCCCATAATGGTGGGAGGGAAACATGGCAGCAGGCAGCTGGGGCAGGAAGCTAAGACTACATCCTTAACTGAAACCATGAAGCAAGGGACAAACTGAAAGTGCAGTGAGGCTATGAACTCTTAAATCCTGCCCACAGTGACCTGCTCCCTATTGCAATATTCCTCCTCTAACTGTCCCAAGTCATGCCACCAACCAGAGACCAAGTATTTAAATATGTGAGCCTATGGGAGACATTGTCCATTCAAACCACTATAAATAGTCTGTTCCTTTAGAATTTTCCATGTCTGCTAAAAATAAATAAATAATAAAAGGACCAACCTCAGATATACTAAAAACATACAAAAACATACAAATATACTTCAGCTTATTAACTGGCACTATAAATGTGGGCCCACAAAACAAAAATATAACTTTAGACCTATTCACTTTTAAATACATAAAAATATGTCACGTATTATGCAAGTGAATGTTTATAATGAAGCCAGATTTAACTAAACTTATGCATAATACAGTTGAAAAGGATTGCTATTGGTCTGCTAATAGGAACAGTATTTGCTAAGATACTGTGAACTGTTGTAACAGAAAAGTTCCAGAACTTTAACTGTGAAAAATTTATTTCAGCCGGGTGTGGTTGCACACGTCTTTAATCCCAGAACTTGGGAGGTAGAGTTAGGGGGATCTCTGTGGGTTCAAGCTAGCCTGGTCTATAGAGTGAGTCGAGAACAGCCAGAGATATACAGAGAGAAACTCTGTCTTAAAAAAACAAAAAGAAAAGGACTGGAGAGATGGCTCAGCGGTTAAGAGCACTGGCTAGTGTTCTTCCAAAGGTCCTGAGTTCAATTCTCAGCAACCACATGGTGGTTCACGACCATCTACGATATGATCGGTTGCCCTCTTCTGGCTGCAGGTGTACATGCAGATAGAGCACTCATATACATAAAATAAATAAATAAATCTTTTTTAAAAAAAGGTTTATTTCTCGTGGAAGTCCAAAATGGGTTTTGTTTTGTTTTGTGTTTTCCTTCTAAGCAGTGAGAGGGACCCAACTTTCTTAATTCTGCAGCTGTACTTCATTTACCAGCAGCTTCCAGGGTCACTGTGCCCATGTGTGTTGAGCCTGTAGGGGGGAAGAAACACAGGCTTATGTGTAGGTTTGCATTGCTCAGGTCTGTGTGTGGGGTATGATGCTATTCATTCTCAGGACCACATGGAACTGCAGTGAGTGAAATTAAGTCCAGCTGAGCTGACCATGGAGGGGCACACCCTTGATCCCAGCACTCAGAGAGTGGAGGCAAGTGGATCTCTGTGAGTTTGAGGCTAGCATTTGAAGTAGAGATACCTATCCTTATTGACTTCATAAATCTCAAAAAAACAAACAAAAAAACCAAAACAAAAATAAAAATACATGTTGGGGCTGGAGATATAGCTGAGAGGCAGATGGTTTGCCTAAGTCCTAAGTTCACTCCCCAGTACTGAAACAGAACTGGCTGGAAAGATGGTAGAGCAGTTAAGAACACTCACTGCTCTTGCCAAAGACCCTGGTTTAGTTTCTAGCAGCTACACCATGTGTCCCACAATTGCAACTACCTATATCTCCAGTTCCAGGGTATCTGACAACCTTCGGCCTCTGAAGGCACCAGAATGCACATAGTATAAATAAAGTCAAAGATAAACATATATATGAATAAATAATACTAACTCTTAAAACAGAAACAAATAAAAACATGCCACACATACTGAATTATACTCCTGTCTTTTAACCAAAGCTTAAAAATTGTTTGTGCCTCCACTAAGTGCTGGCAAATATCAGTGAGAATCAGGCCTTGCCTGGCTGATTTCATTCATCACCTTATCCAGAGACCACTTCTTTTTAGCATATGAACCATGTATAATTTGGTGAGACTCGTGTAAGGAGAATACAAAGTTATTAAACTAAATATTTATGTAAAATAAACAAAATATATATTTAAACATGACAAATATAACAATGTAACAATACTTTAAGATAGTAAACTTTTAAATGCATAGCTTCAGTTCTCCCTTTCCTATAAATTTACAGCCTTATTTTCCATAGATAAGAGAAAGAAGAATCAGCCTTCTGATGTGGCTTATTGTTGTTATAAAAAATAAAGCCCAGCCATTTGATTTCACCAGTGAAGACTCAGGAGCCAGATGCTGGGGTAAAAACCAGCTAGTTCAGAGAGGCAGAGAAAGCACCCAGCTGACCTGCCAACTCCACTGACTTCCCAGAAGGAAAAAAGCCCTTTCTGCTTATCCACACTGTCTTAAATACCCTTCAGCCCATTGTCTCTCCTTTCTGTTTACTCCCTCTCAACTGGTTGCTTGCTCAGCCTCTTGACCTAATAAGCTTGACCTTATTTACCTCTTGATTTAAGGGTGTGTGCTAGGGCTAAGTCACACCACAAGTACTTGTTTACAGTGAACAAAAAGCTCTAGGATGAAAGGCTAGACTAAAATACAATTAGAAACAGATTTTTCCAGTTCACAATCTCAGGGTTCACAGTGTAGTCAAATCCTGCAACAGTTTATCAAAATGTTTTTCCTTGTGGACACATGCCTCCATCCCTAATCCAGAATCAGCCTCCAATTGATAGCCACTTGCTAATGAAGTTAGTTTTCTCCAAGGGAGTCTCACTGGGGAAACAAATCACTCAAGGGTAGTTCCCATGCTCAGCAGTGGAAGACCAACAGAAAACAAAATCAACGGTATCTTTGGAGCTTCTTTGTCTTATAATGTTAAGTCAGAGTGTTTTGTTTTTTCCTACCTTATAAGTCTTTTGCACATAGATTATGACTTTTAGTTTTGGGTTTTTATGAGCTTCCTTTGTGTTCAAATGTGTGTGTCTGCATCTATATGTGTGTGTGTGTGTGTGTGTGTGTGTGTGTGTGTGTGTGCAATTTTTTGACTTGTTCTTGCTTGGTTGTTTTGTCATACTTTGATTTTTTTTATGTCTTATTTTATTTATTATTCCTTAAATGACTGCTTTCTTCCTTCCTTCCTTCCTTTCTTTCTTTCTTTGTTTTTGTTTTTCGAGACAGGGTTTTTCTGTGTAGCCTTGGTTGTCCTGGACTCACTTTGTAGACCAGGCTGGCCTTGAACTCATAGAAGTCCTCTTGCCTCTGGTATGCACCACTAAGACCTGCTTGTTTGCTAAGGAGAGACAGAAAGGGTGTGAAGCTGGATAAGAGAGGAAGTGGGGAGAAGCTGGGAGGATTGGGAAGGGGAAACTGTAACCAAAATATATTGTTTGAAAAAAAATCTATTTTCAATAAAGAAAAAAAAAGAAAATGTTTTTCTTTGTGACTGATAGTTTTGAAATTTTTTCAGATTTGTGGCTTACAAACAATATTAACAGGTGACTGTGTAAGGTTATTGTGGAATTTTGAGTTTTTCCCTCAAATTCTTTATATGTAAACTAAGGTTTTAGGATAATGCAAACAATTTTTTTTCCAGTGACCAGTATCTGATCTTTGAACTTACAACACTCTTCAGTTGCTTTGCATAATAAAGAAATGCATTTTATGCTAGGCATCCATCTTAGTACCCACTAGCCATTGGTCTCTGACTCTTGTTGCCAGAAGATAAGTTCTCAGTAACCCTGACTCAGTGACTAAGGGACCGCAGTTACCAAGTCTGAAAAAGAAGATTCTGTGATTGAAAGAACTCAAGGGCTCATTGCAAATCTCCAAATTAAAAATACCATTATTCTCTGAAACTAATATAAAATAAATTTGATTTAAAAAATCTGATGTATGGCCAGGCATGGTGGCACACGCCTTTAATCTCAGCACTCGGGAGACAGAGGCAGGCAGGTAGGTCTCTGTGAGTTCAAAGCCAGCCTCGTCTACAAAGTGAGTCCAGGAGTCAAAGATACACAGAGAAACCTTGTCTCAAAAAACCTAAAAAAAAAAAAAATCTGATGTATGTATAGCCACCATCATCTGCAAATAAAATATGTAGAACTTTTTCTGACATCTTGGGAAGATGTAAATGCCACTTCTTTTTTAAATAGCAGGCCTGCAATTAAAGTATGTAATTTCAAAGAACTTAACATTGTTCATTTTATTGAACAGTGGAAATAAGTTTCTCCTCCCAGAGCCATTTAATGTAAAAATCAATGTCAATGTCTTCATCTCTCACTATTAAGAGCATGGTTTTTAGCTTACAACACCCTTTGCCTATGGGAGACCATTTTAATATCACTTTTAGGTAAAGGACAGACAGGAACAGATCAATCTTCAAAAACAATTCATGGAAACAAATTGCACATTATAAATCATTCATAGGCAGGACACTGTAAAAACAGAGACTTGGAATAACCTCTCTCTCATTCCAGTATGAGTCACAAGAGAGTGTCTTATGTTTACAGGGAAACCTGGAAAAGTATTCTCAGCTCTCTGTACCTTTCTCAGGAACTAAATTAGGTGTGCATGCCATCACTGCAGCCTAAACTCATGAGACAGAGGCAGGAGGATCACCACAAGTTTGAGGACATCCTTACCTACTTAACAAGGTCCTGGCTAGCCAGGACCACATAAAAGACCCTGTTTCAAAACAAAACAAACATTTCTAATGTACAAATAACAGAGATTTCCTCTCCTACTTTGTATATTTTGGTCACTTTTACCCTGTTAGTAAAAGATTATCCAACAAGGATTGAAAGCTTATCAGAAGTGAGAGACTTAAGTCTTCTGACCCAGTATTTTCCTCTCCGTATCAGCTTTCTCCTCGACCATGTAACACAGCCATCCTACTAGAGAATGGGAAGTTGAGGTTTGGGACAAAGCAACCCTGAATAACAAAGGGGAGTAAATGAATCATTTTAAAACAGACTTGGCAGATAAAATTAGTGATATACTAGCATTGTGTCAGAGATCCTGTGAGGTAGAAGGACCCTGACTTGTCACACACAAATCAAAAACTGGAGGTAGGGGGATGACAGAGGCATCACCTGACCCAAATCAAAGCATCTCACAGCAAAGGTGACCTTGTCACACTGGCTTTCTGAAAGTGAATGACAAGGTAGCTTGTTGCCATCACCTTGTGAACTGTGCCTTCTGTGAAACTACTTTGTCCCAGGGCTTTGGTCCTCTGTGCTTCCCAGTACTGAGTACTCTCTATCTGTCCTTCTTTCATGCCAGGATGAAAAAGCTGGTAGATGTTTTTCTTGATCTCTGTTCCGTTTAAGCATCCAGACTGTGTGCCTATTTCAGCCTTGAATTTGGGGGGACTTTTCATTCATGTGGCCTATACCCCCACTCACTTTCTCCAATGCCTGTTTCCACTTGGTATTATATTCATTAGTGTGTTATATTCATTCATGAATATATTATATTCATCAAGCCATTGGCAGCAGACAGTGCCAGCTGACCCCAGTTCCAAGGGTTTGTATTTGGCTTGTTTTGTGTTGGAAAACCCCTTAAGTCTTTATGTTTGGCTGAAAAGACATTTGTTGGAACATTACCATTGTTTTTCAAAGAAAATGGGAAATCTTTGTACATTGACTGGGCAAAGGGTGGGAGCAGTTCAATAAAAACAAGGATAGAGGGGCTGGCACGTGAGTCCAAGGTGGTGAGGACTGAAGGTCATCAAGTCACAGAAGTGACATGTTGAAAGGGCTGAATTTGCCAGACCATACCAATGAGAAAGCTCAGATTTATTTTTAGGCGTTAATATAAATAATTTCTGTCTTATATCTGTGCCCTTCTCCCTGTTCCTGCTGTGACCAGCAGATGAGTAGGGTTAGTTAGGCCTGTTCTTTCCTTTTGCTCTTTCTGTTCCTTTCCATTCCTGTAGTCTTTCCTTATTCTCAACTCTGCTAGCTTTTCTGGTGCAACCCTTTTGAGGTGACTCAAACCGAGCACTCTTTTGGAATGTCTAGTGGGACTCTAGGGAAAAATCATGTATCTTTGCCCAACAAATGGCGAAGGTGTGGATTGTCCCTCTTGTCTCTGCACGCCATCACAATGGGCCTTGCTCCAGTCTCTGGGCTTAATAATTCTCTAAGTAAGAAATATGCTTCCCTCCACGTACTTCTTAACGTCTCACATGATTCCCAAGTCAAGACCTGGATAGACCCAAGACCCTTCTGATGTTGTTCATGCTCCAGGCTCATGGGGCACTGATGTCTCGATCTTTCATATGAGGAACCACCCAGCTTCAGATAAAGACACTGTACTTTCCTCATGCCCACTCTCTGGTTTCCGGGAAGCCCTCTCATGGGGCCTGACTGGAGAGCATACTTAAACACACTTGGTCTACCCCACAGTTCTGTATCTCCAATTCTTCATGATGCCCAGTCTTCTGTCCTATGGGAGGGTGGTGTGAGCAGAAAAATCCAGTTCTTCTCTTTACACACTAGTCAGTCATTTAACACTTTGGCAAGATGAGTCCTGTGCTGCCAACAGAACCAGAAGGAAAAATGGAGTTGTCTCTGTCCTGAACTTGTGAGACACCTTGTGGGAACTTCTTGAAGCCACTGTAGTGGCAGTGGAAGGTGGATCAGCCTTGCTCTGCCAGGACCAAATTGACAAAATAGTGTGTGGTTTACACAACAATAAAGTATTTCCCTCTACTTAGGGAAGCTGGAAGTCTAAGACGAAGGTATGAGCGGGGCTAGCTAGGGTTTCTAACTTCCTCTTCACTGTGTCTTTATGTGGCCTCTCTGTGCCTGTGCTTCCCTCTTCCCTGGGGTTTCTCTGAGGGACCCAAATACCATCTTCTTAATAAACTTAGATGGGACTATAGCTCCCTTAAAGGCTTTACTCTACCTTGATCACCTTTAAAATGGTATCTCCAAATACAGCCACGTTCCATGGTATCCAGGCTGAGAGGTTCTGCGTATGAGTTTTAAGGGATGCAGATCAGTCCATAAGATGAAATGACTGAGGCTGGGGTTGCTAGCAGTCTGGGCAGATGCTTCCTAGAGAACACCTGCTCATTTCCAGCACCTATTCACTCTCTGGTGTAGGTGTATAAAACCACAACTCAGGTGACAGGGGTCCGTGGAGTCCCACCGAGGTTCATAGAGGTAAATGAATGAGCTAGTGAAATTCGGGGTCTGCCGCTAATTGAGGACTCTGAAAGTCCCCCATCCTGTGAGATTTCATAGACACACTGATTTGGTTTTCCAAACAGTAAATCAGTCTCTTGGAGTTGCAAGGGACTCTCCACAACACAGAAGAAGACTAACATTTCTTTCTTTAAATAACATAACAAGGACTTTACAAGTTGCCTACCTTTAACCTTATATTACTAAATTAGAAACAGTTAGTGACTTCTGTGTCTATCCTGGTCAAATCGAGCAGAAAATTGAGTAATTACTTGTTTGCTTAAATTACACAAACAATTATCTTAACAGTCCACTTTGCTTTGCTTGTGTGGATCCAATTCCTGCCTGGCTTGAATAGTATATTTGTTTAGGTTAAGAACACTAAAGAGGCTATTGTGATAAGCAGCATTGATTTAGCTCTTTTGCTGTCAAAAACACTGACATATTTTAAAAGACAAATGGTAAAAAAATATTATATTAAACTTACAGCTTTAAAAAATTATGTTAGAGACCAGTAAGATGGCTTAGCAGGTAAAGGGGCCTCCTGCCAACTTCAATGATATAAGTTCAAGGCTTGAAACTCACAGAGCAGAAGAAGAGACCCAACCCCTACAAGATGTCTTCTTACCTTCACATGTGTGTCATGTGGGACTTACTGGCACATGTGTGTACATGCAACATTTACACACTGAATAAATAAATGTGAAAAGGATTAAAATTATGTTATATATATTCTAGCTATTTCTATCCTTAATCTCATATTCTTCCCAGTTATAGAGCAAAATTTCTCTTTAAAGACAGCAAGAAATATTCTAAAATATTTCAACATCAAAACTTAGGATACAGGGGGGATCCAAGATGGCGCCGACCATAGAGCAGTGCATCTGAGTAGTAGGTGAATGAGATTAGTCACTGTGGAGTGAATGTGAGGTCCCCTAGCCTACAGTGAAACACAGACGGTGTCTGAATTCCCACAGCGAACATTGAGACCGGTCACCAGGTAAAACAGCCCACGCAGTTCCCAGGAACACCACCCTGAGATCAGCCAGCTCCATCACCGGTCTGGAGAGGAGCTCTGGCTAGAGATCTAGCCCAGGAGCGGATCCAGCCCACGGCTCCAGTCACAGACCAGAGGCCCCGCCTGTCTGCCTGATATCCAGCCTGCACTCCAGCCGCACCACAAGAGCAAAGGTAAGTGAGATTATTTTTTTCCGGAGTTTCCAACATGGTGGCACAGTGTGCACTGTAGCGGAGAGGAGAGGCAGAGACCTAATCCAGTCACAGCAAAGCAATTAGGAGCCAAGACTGCCTGCAAACAGAGCCCGCAACAGTGTGTTCTCCACAAATACTGGGGCAGGTGGGTCACTCACCCTAGCACCCAAGCATCTGAGGCAGTCAGCAACTGAGGCTGTGGGCATCTGTTGTGGGTGGAGCTCCCTGCCTGCATAGTCAGCTTAGCTGGGGAGCTAGAGCGACTGGGTCAGTGAGAGGAGAACACAGACCCAACCACAGCTCTACCTGCCTTTCTGAGGAGACCTGTCAGCTCCCAGGTCCTCAGAGACTAGCCCTCTCCCCACTGCAATCCCCTCTATATTGGTCCAATTGGGTCACAAGCAGTTGAGAGCAGCAGCCACCCTCCTCTCCGAGAGCCAGTCAGTCTATTACAGGAACCTATCTGGAGGTAAACACCAGGATCTCAGGATCAGCCAACCCCCAGGGCAGGGAGTTTTCCTGAGCACCAAGGTCAGGTAACAAAAGAAACAAACAGATAACACCTGGGTCCATCTGATGACAAAAGGTCAGCGCAAGAACATGGTAAAAAAAAACCAAAACAATAGGATGTCTCCAGATCCTAGCAATAATGCTACAGACAACTCTGGACAGCTGAACCCAATTGAAGCAAAGGAAAATGACCTTAATCCTACACTTATATTAATAATAGAAGGCCTAAGGGAGGAAATCAAATACCTCAGAGAGCAACAACAAAGTACTGCAAAGGAGGTGATGGAAATGAATAAAGCGCTTAAAGGAATGGAAGACCTGAAAAGGGAAGTTGAAGCAATGAAGAAAATCCAATCTGAGACATCCATAGAACTGGAAAACCTTAAGAAAAGAATCGGAACTACAGACACTAGCATCACCAACAGAATACAAGAGATGGAAGAAAGAATTTCAGGCTCAGAGGATAAAATTGAAGAAATAGATACATCTGTCAAAGAAAATGTCAAATCTAAAAAAGTCCTGACACAAAACCTTCAGGAAATCAAGGACACAATGAAAAGACAGAATCTCAGAATAATAAGAATAGAAGAAAGAGAAGAGTCCCACCTCCATGGACCAGAAAATATCTTCAACAAAATCATTGAAGAGAATTTCCCAAATCTAAAAAAAGAGATGCCTATAACTGTACAAGAAGCTTACAGAACCCCAAATAGATTAGACCGGAAAAGAAAATCTTCCCGCCACATAATAATCAAAACACTAAATGTACAGAACAAAGAAAGAATTTTAAAAGCTGCTAGGGAAAAGGGTCAAGTAACATATAATGGCAAACCTATCAGAATCACACCTGACTTTTCTTCAGAGACTCTAAAAGCCAGAAGGGCCTGGACAGACATCTTGCAGACCCTAAAAAACCACAAATGCCAGGCCAGACTACTATTCCCTGCAAAACTGTCAATCAACATAGATGGAGAAAACAAGATATTCCATGACAAAGCTAAATTCAAACAATATCTATACACAAATCCAGCTCTACAGAAGATGTTAGAAGGAAAACTTCAACCCAAAGAGGTTAACTACACACAAGAAAGCACAGGAAGCAAATAGAATGCCTGCAGCAAAAACAAAAGAAAAGAAGCTCACTCACACACTATTTCTACCAACATCAAGATGGCAGGAAGTAACAATCACTGGTCATTAATATCTCTCAACATCAATGGACTCAATTCCCCAATAAAAAGGCACAGGCTAGCAGAATGGATGCGAAAACAGAATCCCACATTCTGCTGCTTGCAAGAAATGCATCTCAGCAAAAAAGATAGACATTATCTCCAAGTAAAGGGCTGGAAAAAGATATACCAAGCAAATGGACCCAAGAAAAAAGCTGGAGTAGCAATTCTAGTATGCAACAAATTGGATTTTCAACCAACATTAATCAAAAGAGATGGGGAAGGACACTATATACTCATCAAAGGAAAAATCTACCAAGATGAAATTTCAGTACTAAACATCTATGCCCCAAATGTAAGACCACCCACATTCATTAAAGAAACACTACTGAAGCTCAAATCCCACATTGAACCTCACACATTAATAGTGGGAGACTTCAACACACCACTCTCACCACTGGACAGATCAACAATGCAGAAACCAAACAGAGAAATAATGAACCTCACAGATGTCATGAATCAAATGGACCTAATTGATATCTACAGAACATTTCACCCCAAAACAAAAGAATACACTTTCTTCTCGGCACCTCACGGAACCTTCTCCAAAATCGACCATATAGTCGGTCACAAAGCAAGCCTCAACAGATACAGGAAAATTGAAATCACTCCTTGTAATTTATCAGACCATCATGGAATAAAGCTAGGCTTCAACAATAACCAAAACAACAGAGTGCTTGCAAAAACATGGAAACTGAACAACTCTCTCCTCAATGACCTCTGGGTCAGGGAAGAAATAAAAAAAGAAATTAAAGTCTTCTTAGAACTCAATGAAAATGAAGGCACAACATACCCAAACTTATGGGACACATTGAAAGCAGTGCTAAGAGGAAAGTTTATAGCTCTAAGTACCTTCAAAAAGAAACTGGAGAATTCCTATACTAGCCACCTAAAAGAACACCTGAAAGAGCTAGAACAAAAAGAAGCAAACACTCCCAAGAGGAGCAGACGAGAGGAAATTATCAAACTCAGGGCTGAAATCAACAACTTAGAAACAAAAAGAACAATACAAAGAATTGACAAAACCAAGAGCTGGTTCTTTGAGAAAATCAACAAAATAGACAAGCCCTTAGCTAAACTAACTAAAAGGCAGAGGGAAAATACCCAAATCAACAAAATCAGAAATGAAAAGGGGGAAATAACAACAGACATTGAGGAAATCCAAAGAATCGTTAGGTCCTACTTCAAAAACTTGTACTCCACAAAATTGGAAAATCTAAATGAAATGGACAATTTTCTTGATAGATTCCACCTACCAAGGTTAAATCAAGAACAGGTAAACAAATTAAACAGTCCTATAACCCTTAAGGAAATAGAAGAAGTCATTAGACGTCTTCCAACCAAAAAAAGCCCAGGCCCAGATGGTTTCAGCACAGAATTCTACCAGACATTCAAAGAAGAGCTAACACCAATATTCTTCAAACTCTTCCACAACATAGAAACAGAAGGAATACTGCCAAACACATTCTATGAGGCCACAGTTACCCTGATACCTAAACCTCACAAAGACCCAACGGAGAAAGAAAATTTCAGACCAATTTCCCTTATGAACATGGATGCAAAGATACTTAATAAAATCCTTGCAAACCGGATCCAAGATCACATCAAAAGTATCATACACCATGATCAAGTAGGCTTCATCCCAGGGATGCAGGGGTGGTTCAACATTAGAAAATCCATCAATGTAATCCACCACATAAACAAGCTGAAAGAAAAGAACCACATGATCATCTCATTGGATGCTGAAAAAGCTTTTGACAAAATACAGCACCCTTTCATGATAAAAGTCTTAGAGAGATCAGGCATACAAGGACCATACTTAAACATAATAAAAGCAATTTACAGCAAGCCAATAGCCAACATCAAACTAAATGGAGAGAAACTTAAAGCATTTCCTCTAAAATCAGGGACAAGGCAAGGCTGCCCACTCTCTCCATATCTCTTCAACATAGTACTTGAAGTTTTAGCTAGAGCAATAAGACAACTAAAAGAGATCAAGGGGATACAAATTGGAAAGGAAGAAGTCAAAGTATTCCTATTTGCAGATGATATGATAGTATACATCAGTGACCCCAAAAATTCCACCAGAGAACTTTTACAGCAGATAAACTCCTTCAGCAAGGTGGCCGGATACAAAATCAATTCAAAAAAAATCAGTAGCCCTTCTTTACACAAAAGATAAATGGGCTGAGAAAGAAATAAGGGAATCAACACCCTTCACAATAGCCACAAATAATATAAAATACCTGGGGGTAACTCTAACCAAGCAAGTGAAAGACCTGTATGATAAGAACTTCAAGTCCCTGAAGAAAGAAATTAAAGAAGATATCAGGAGATGGAAAGATCTCCCTTGTTCATGGATAGGTAGGATCAACATAATAAAAATGGCAATCTTACCAAAAGCAATATACAGATTCAATGCAATTCCTATCCAAATACCAACTCAATTTTTTACAGATCTGGAAAAAACAATTCTCAACTTCATATGGAATAACAAAAGACCGAGAATAGCTAAATCAATCATGTACAATAACAGAACATCTGGAGGTATCACCATCCCGGATTTCAAGCTGTACTACAGGGCAATAGTAATAAAAACAGCATGGTACTGGTATAGAAACAGACCAGTTGACCAATGGAATCGAATTGAAGACCCAGAAATAAACCCACACACCTATGGTCACTTAATTTTTGATAAAGAAGCCAAAAACATACAATGGAAAAAGGAAAGCATCTTCAATAAATGGTGCTGGTCTAACTGGATGTCAACATGTAGAAGAATGCAAATAGATCCATACTTATCACCCTGTACAAAACTTAAGTCTAAGTGGATCAAGGACATCAACATAAATCCAGACACACTAACATTAATAGAAGAGAAAGTGGGGAAAAGCCTTGAAATCATTGGCACTGGTAGCAACTTCCTGAATAGAACACCAATAGCTCAGGCACTAAAACAAACAATCAATAAATGGGACCTTATAAAATTGAAAAGCTTCTGTAAGGCAAAGGACACTGTCCTTAGAACAAAACGGCAGCCTACAGAGTGGGAAAGGATCTTCACCAACCCAACATCTGACAGAGGGCTAATATCCAAAATATATAAAGAACTGAAGAAATTAAACACCAAAGAATCAAATAACCCCATCAATAAATGGGGTACAGAGCTAAACCGAGAATTCACAGAAGAGGAATCTCTAAAGGCTGAGAGGCATTTGAGGAAATGTTCAACATCTTTGGTTATCAGGGAAATGCAACTTAAAACAACTCTGAGATTCCATCTCACACCTGTCAGAATGGCTAAGATCAAAAACTCAAATGATAGCACATGCTGGCGAGGATGTGGAGAAAGGGGAACACTCCCCCATTGCTGGTGGGACTGCAAACTTGTGCAACCACTTTGGAAATCAATCTGGAGATATCTTAGGAAATTGGGAATAAATCTACCTCAAGACCCAGCCATACCCCTCTTGGGCATATATCCAAAAGATTTGAAACGAAACCACAAGGACATTGCCTCAACAATGTTCATAGCAGCTTTATTTGTAATAGCCAGAAACTGGAAACAACCCAGATGTCCTTCAACTGAAGAATGGATAAAAAAATTGTGATACATTTATACAATGGAATACTACACAGCTATCAGAAATGAGGAAATCATGCAATTCGAAACCAAATGGATGGAACTAGAAAAGCTCATCCTAAGTGAGCTGACACAGTCCCAGAAAGATAAACATGGTATGTATTCCCTTACAAATGGATATTAACCATACATCAGAGGATAACTATCCTACAACCCACACACCCAAATAGATAGGAACCTAGCATATCTATCCTAGGAAAAATTCTACCCACCAGTGATTCATGGAATCTGCTGCAGGTTAGTGGAACCCCACACCCTAGATGGTGTGCCTTATCAAGCTCCAGTACGAGTGGAAGCTCTTGGGCCTCACATGACGCAAGATCTGAGGGAGTATGATATGTGAGGACCCACCTCATCTAAGGAGAAGGAGAGTACCAAGTAGAGGAACAAGGAGGGAGGGAGGGAGGGAGGGAGGGAGGGAAGGAGAGAGGGAGGGAAGGAGAGAGGGAGGGAAGGAGAGAGGAAGGGAGGGGCCAAGAGGGGAGGAGGGAGGAAACTATGTTCTAGAAGTAAATAATACTTTTTTAAGAAAAGAGTTAATAAGCTTAAAAATATAATAAAATACAATATAAAATTTTCAAACTATAATTTACCTTACTGGCATGAAAGGAAAATGGCCTTAATTTCAGACTAGAATGTTAGACTGCAGGTGGCTACAGAGATTACACAAACTTGATAGCAGCTTAAAAGTTTTTTTTTTTTTTTGTAGAGGTATAGGCTATTTCCATGGTTTGGCATTAAAAAGCAGGTAACAGGTTTAAAACACTGTAAATAAATTAAAGGTGACAGCTGTTCAACCTGGTTTTACAAACCTCCAAGAGTTGAAAAAACTTAGAGCTAAGGTAAAATAATGCATGGTGTTAGGCCATGCCTTTACCTCCAGCAGAGACAGGAGGATCACTATAGAGTTAGTTGTCTTATAAATTCTAGAGTTACAAGAAACAGGGTGGTGATGGTACACACCCTTAGTCACATCATTGGGGAAGAATACACCCTTAATCCCAACACACTAGAGACAGAAACAGGCAGATCTCAGAGCTCAAGGCCACCTGATACAAAACAAGCTCTAAACAGAGAAAAACTTTGATCCAGGGGTGGAGGAGCACATCTTTAATCCCATCAGTTGGGAACCACATGTCTTTGATCCCAAAACTTAGAATGCAGAGACAGGCACATAGGATTTGGAAAGATTTAAGTTTAAAAGCTACTTATGCCGGGCGGTGGTGGCGCATGCCTTTAATCCCAGCACTTGGGAGGCAGAGGCAGGCGGATCTCTGTGAGTTCGAGGCCAGCCTGGTCTACAAAGCAAGTCCAGGACAGCCAGAGCTGTTATACAGAGAAACCCTGTCTCAAAAAAAAAAAACCAAAAAAAAATAAATAAATAAAAGCTACTTACAAAAGGCAGGCTGCAACTCAAACAAATTGTCCTTAGAGATATCAAAATATATACACTAAAGGTTTGTCTAGCTCCAAAATATCAAAATAATTTCTTCTTTAATCCGGATTGAAAGGTAATACTTTATATATTGTCAAAAAAACCAAATTTGCTCCAGGAAAAATATTACCTGACCCCCCCTAAAAAAAGGTAATTGTGCCAGAGTTAGGATTAGGGCAGGGCTCTGTTCTTATCTTTCCAGGAGATTTAAAGCATCCATTCAAGGAATCCAGGGACAACTGGACAACGGAAACCTCAGCAGAAAACAGATCAGACACCAAAGAAGACGAGTGGCCCAGATGATCCAGCGTTGCAGACTTCTTCAATAGCAGTTTCCTCAAAAGTCTATAACCACAACAACTCAAAATCGCTAAGATCGTTCAGCTCCACAGACTACTCCAGCCAGATCTTCAGTAAAGCTCTGAAGATCAGCTTCTGTCTATGAACTTCTTAGGACATCTAAATAGCTGAGCACAAAAGGACTGAACATCAAATGATTCTATTAACATTTTTAACCATTTTTCCATTCTTATTTGGGCCCCAAACAGGTTTACTACGTCCCAAATCAGCAGGAAGTCATTTTAAGAGAACAATGTCCCATCCCCAGAAGGTGGGGAGGGTGTTCCCCCCACTTTGGTTATTTGATAGATAATAGAAATTTTTGTTATTTAGGGGAAAAGACTACAAGCTGTTAAATGGTCTTGTTAAATGGGTTTTGGAGGTTAGACCCAGGGACTTCTCTCTTTTTCTTTTCTGTATCCTCCTTTCTCTCCTATATAGGATTGAACAGACTTGAGAAAAATGGGACATAGACATAGTATAGGAAAGATCAAGAAAAAAGGACAAATTATTGAATATAGCCTTATACCTTTGTATACTGATACAGAATTAATATTATATTTGGCTAAATTGGTATTGATCATTGTATATTAATGCAAAATTAAGATTGTATAGGGCTACATCGGTATTGATCTTTGTATATTGATACAAAATTAAGATTATATTTGGCCACAATGGTATTGACCCTTGTATATTAATGTAAAATTAAGATTGTATTTGGCCACATTGGTATTGATCTTTGTATATTGATACAAAATTAAGGGTAATGTTTCTTAAAGGTATTGTTCGTAGTAATACTTAAAAATGAAATGTCAAGTTTTGACCTCTCGCTACCAACTGACATAAACTGTTTATAATAATTAAGAAACGGAAACTAATAATCATGAAAACGTGTCATTTTGTTAGTTACTATGACAGTCTATCACAGTTATTTTCTAAGCTATTCAGAAATTACGTTGCTAAGAGACAAGCAATATTTGCTTATCTAAATATAAGAGATAGACAGGGCATCTTCAAAAACCTCAAGAGATCTGCACAATATGGCATTCAAAGATGTTTTCTTAACTTAAGATTTTTTGATATCGAGACATGTCAGCTCCTGACAGCACCTCCTATTCTACTCCAAGTAGAAGATGAGCATCGAAGAATCTCCAGTGGGAGATGATTGAATTGGTGGTAAGCCGTTCTCTTGGCAAGAAAAACCCCTTGCTTCAACTGTAGACAGACTTCTGTCCAAAAAGGACAAAACTTGGAAGCAGATAAGACCTTGTGCAGGTACAATCCTGGCTGCCTGGCTTCTCTTCTGTTGCAGACTCCCCTGAATTGTTGTTTTCTCCTAGAGACCCATTGGTGTCTCCTTTGAGGCCATCTTTCTCCAGACCTCCCCCTTAACTCAAATGCCACTGACTGTCCTTTTGTCATTGTGCTCAATAAAATTAGAAGAAACTCATTTCCCACCCTATCCCCATATGAGCAGGAAGTGGTTGCTCAATTTCTTGACAGCTTTTCTGTCTTTCTTTTGTCTCCCTTGAATGGGCTAAAGAGATGTTCTGTCTCCACTGAATTTCTTCTCAGAGTTATAGCCTCTAATGATGTTCTGAAAAATCAAGTTCACCAATCCCAATAGTCTATTTCATTAGTGGCGTGTTACTTTGTAGTAAAGTTAATTAATACAAATGGTAGTGTAAAATACAGATTTACTTCAGAGGCAATATAAGAGAGATATTAGAATTAAGAAATATTAATGTTAGATAAAGAACTGTGGCCAATGTTATTTGTAGTTTTTATTCAGAAAGACCAGCATTTGAGGTCACAGAACACACTCAGACATGTACTCAGAGTGGCTACCCTGCCCAACTATTCTGGTACCTCACAGAGGATGAAACTATGGTCAGCCATGTTGCCTCCTGCCCAACTGTTCTGGTACCTCACATAGGATGAAACTATGGTCAGCCATGTTGCCTCCTGCCCAACTGTTCTGGTACTTCACAGAGGGTGAAACTATGGTCAGCCATCTTGCCTCCTGCTCAACTGTTGTGGTACCTCACAGAGGGTGAAACTATGGTCAGCCATCTTGCCTCCTGTTCAACTGTTCTGGTACCTCACAGAGGATGAAACTATGGTCAGCCATCTTGGCTCCTTCTTATAGTGACCAACTGCTATTGCTCAGACTTAATGAAAACCTCAATTTAATCGTCAAAATGCAAAGTGTAGCTGTTCACCAAGGACTCCTCTACTAAATTTGAATAACGGGAATGCAATGTGCTTTCTTTATTAACAAATGCTAGGTTGTATGTGGTCTTAGTTTTAATTGATATGTAATACTCACACATATTTATGGGGTAAAATGTGGTACCTTGATAAGTGCTTACAATTCGTGGTAATCAAATCAGTGTAATTAGCATTTCCAACTCCTTAAAAATTATGGTTTTTTTTGTGTGTGGTCTGTGACTGCTCAGAAGTTTTTTTTGTTTTTGTTTTTTTTTAAGAGAAACAAATTGAAAAAAGCCACCTTTTCCTTTTTGACAAACAAATTTTTCTTAAATTCATGGGTCAATACAGATTTCTGTTCTTTCTGTTTTTATTTTCTTCTCTGCCTGTTGGTTGATCTGCCTGTCTTTTTCTGTGTCTCTTTTTGTAATTACTAAGTAAACTTAGCCATTTTCTGAGTTTAGAGAATTTCATTTATAGATCTTATGTGTTGCTTTATGAGCCTTTAGCATTTGCTAAGCATGGTACTTTGACAATCAGGCATTTTCTGGTCTTATATATCTCTTTTTTTCTAATTTAGTTTTTCCTCATACAATACATCTTGACTTCAGTCCCCCCCCCATTAACCCCCACCACTCCTTTTCTCCAGATCCACTGCTCCTCCAGTCCTCCGTTTCCCTTTAGAAAAGCGCATGCTTCCCAGGGATAGCAACCAAAGACAGAAGAACAAGATACAAGAAGACTAGACACACACCCTCATATCAAGGCTGGACAAAACAACCTAGTAGGAGAACAAGTACAAGTGTCTTAAGAGCAGGCAAAGGAGTCAGAGACACCCCTATTCCCGCTGTTAGGGAATACCAAGAACACCAAGGTATACAACCACAGCATGTATACAGAGAAATTAGCTCAGGCTCCATGGCTGCCACTTCAGTCTCTGTGAATACTAAATATTTCCTTTCTTTTGTTTTATAGTTTCATATTAATTATATGGTTAGGTGATTTACATGTTGAATAATATACTTTTCCACTTTTTAAAGTTTTTACTGGGATATGTGATATGCAGAAATTTTAATGCACTGTAAAACTTACATGTCTTCATCTTCAGTATTTATGTGAACACATTACTTAACCACAAAGCTGTTTTTATGTCTTCTCTAATTTTTTTTTTTCCGAGACAGGGTTTCTCTGTGTACCAAGCCCTGGCTGTCCTGTGTTCACTTTGTAGACCAGGTTTGCCTCAAACTCATAGAGATCTGCCTGCCTCTGCCTCCCAAGTGCTGGGATTAAAGGCGTGCACCACAACGACCAGCTTTTTAAATTTTTTTAATGTATTTTTATCTTCTCTAATTTTGAATCAAGTACTCTAAATTATTTTTCTCAGCTAATTTTTCTTTCTTTTTAAATTTAGTTTTAATGAAAACATTACATCTTTCATTTCTTAGGTCCCCTGCCCCCAAAATTCATGGCCTCTTTTTCTTTAACTATTATTTGTACATATACAAGCTAACAAATGAAGACAATCTTAATCTATCAAATGAGTACACTCCTTTACACATATTCATTTTCATAAGGTCTCTAGGAGCAGGTAGGAAATAATAGTTTGAGTGAGCCAATTAATGTTATTAGGCTGCATAATGTGGTAAAAGAGGGGGCCTCCATGTGCTTGTGGACTGTGGAAACTTGAAGCTGGTGCTTTTTTTTTTCAGATTGGTGGCAGAGTCTGAAGCTAAAATTTGACTGAGGCAGAGGGGCATTATCAGGAGGAACAAGAAGGCGGCTGACAGGAAATACTAGTTGAAGGAATGAGAGAACGGGAACTTGAAACTGCATAGTTCCTAAGAAAGGCTGAGTCAAAAGAGTCTAAAGAAAGGGTGTGTGGAAGGGAACGGTGCCCAGCTTGGGCAGAAATGGTCTCCTATTGAGTGGGTTCTTATACTTTATCCATTCACCAACTCCCTTTGCCCAAGGGGGAGGGAATAGTGTATGCAAGGCAATTTATTAGGCAATTTGTATCCATTGTTTTATTTAATTATATATAAAACCAAGTCCACTGGATAGAATTGCCCAATAATTTTTTTTATGTATTCCTGAGTATATGTGTATATAAAACATTTTATAATATATTATTTAAAGATGTTTCACCCTCATGAATAAGAAGTTTGAAGAGGCATTGATTTTATCAATTCCTGGGCATTTACTGCATCTAACTACTTTTCTTAATTTTTATTGTAGTTAAATGCACATAGCAAACCTATAATCCTAGCCATCTTCAGGGTACAGTGTATTCATACTGCTTACAACCATCACTACTCTCTTCCTCCATAAATCTTTTTCTTGCAAAACAGAGAAGCTATATCCATGAAATGAAAACTTGCCATATCTCAGTCACACTTTTACAAGATCTAATCTTCAATTAGCCTTAAAACTCCAGCTTCAGTAGGTAATAAGGGAGCGTCCATATATAGCACACGTGGTGAGTATTTACTGTTGAGGCATCTTCTGAGTGCTTTGAGAATATTCACTTACATAATTATTTGGCTAGCATGTGCTGTGCACGTGGGCCCGATGTTATTTGTGGAAGGAATTTCGGTACCACGTAAACATTTCCCAGTAACTCTTGCCAAACTAGCTGGAATGTTATGAGAGTTCCTATGGGGCAAAAATATGACACTAGGTTTAAAGAAGTCTTCCTTTTCGCCACTTTCAGACAGGGACGGCGAGGGAAGTTATTTCTAAATGATCAAGAACATAGGAAGTGACTCAACTCGGTTGAGGTTGAGGTCTACCTTTTCCTGGGAACTGGTGGTCAGCTCCGGAAGAGGGCAGCTTAGCTTGGGACTCCGTCACCTTAGAGCAGGCGGACAGGGGGCGTGCCCTCGAGTGGGCGGCACCAAGGGGCGTGATCTGACAGCGACAGGGCGTGGCCGCCAGGCCGGGGCGGGGCGCTCGCCGGGAGCGGGCGCGATGGCGGCGGACGGGGACTGGCAGGATTTCTATGAGTTCCAGGAACCGGCCCGGGGCATCCAAGACCAGGAGAACTGCAACGGGAGCCCGGAGGCTGGGGCGGGGGGACACGCGGGCGGCGACGGCTTCCTGGCGCTGGCCTGCAGCCTGGAGGAGAAGCTGAGCCTGTGCTTCCGCCCGGCTTCGGACGCCGAGCCCCCGCGGGCGACCGTACGGCCCATCACGGAGCATAGCCTCCTGCAAGGCGACGAGTGAGTGCGGGCCCGGGCCCGGGAGCGGGCGGGAGCGGCCCCTACCTCGCCCTGCCCCCGCCGCCGCCGCCGGGAGTCCGCTCAGGCCCCGCCCCACCCCGCGCCTCCTTCCTCGTCCGCCGCTCCCAGCCCCGCCCCGCCCCGGTGCTGCCGGCCTGGCCCGCTGGAGTTTAAATGCCTGCTGCCCTGCCTTCCCTTGAACCCTCCTGCAGTCCCCTGTGTGCTTCCTAGTGGGAGACCCTACCTCCTGAAGCACGTGTGGGTCATTCATTTATTCAGCTCCCTTCTGTTAAAGCCTCTACCAACAACGGCTTGGCACTGGGGGTATCGAAGTGGTCATTGCCCCTCTCAAATAGGACACATCGTGGGATGGGACATAGGTTTGTTAAACACGGTTTATGGGTCCGATGAGTGCTTTGACAGATATTTGTACCGGATATGGAAGATCTCAAAGGGGATGTCCGAATGAAGACTTCATAGAGAAAGCAACCCCACAGACTGAATCCTCATGGAGGTTTGGGAGTTTGGTAGAGAATATAGCATATAACCGGTGCAACCGTGCAGAGGTGTGAGATACCATTGAAGTCACAGAAGTCTGTTGGGCCTTCAAGAACAAACTGCCACAGAAGCAAAAAGTGCAGGGTGGCAGTTACTAGTGACAAGGATTTAATAGTGTATCCAGAAGACACAGGATCTTCTGTGATTAGATTCAGTGAGGAAACTCACAGGGGTTGATGAGAGCACTTTATTCAAACGCTTTAAAACAGTTGTTTGTTTAAATGAAAGTTGTACTTACCTACTGTGGTTTTGCCTCAAAAGACAGCTAAAAGAATGGTGCGAGGCAGTGAGCTAGAGTGTTTTGTTTGTAGGGAGAGAGGAGGCCCTAGACAGATCCTAAGTGAATTGAGCGCGCTCAGGAGGTGATGGGTAGGGCCGGTTTCCAAAGCACAGAGAGGTGGAGAGAACTAGAAGTTGGTGGGGAGAATTAAAAAAATAAAGTATTACATTTTAATAGTTTTGTTTTAGTGTGGGCAGGTGAAACGAGCCTGTCAAGTGTGGTGGCACATCGGTGGACGTCAGAGGACCACTTATACACATTGGTTCTTTTTCCTCCACGTGGGGCTCCAGAGTCATTGATCTCCTTGGGAGGAGCCTTTATCCCCAAGCCATGTGTGGAATTCTTGAACAATAATAAGATCCATGTCATAAAAAAGAGTTTTAGTTTCTCAAGGAATTAGGAGATTAATCAAGAAAGAGCAGAGAGAGAGAGAGAGAGAGAGAGAGAGAGAGAGAGAGAGAGAGGGCATATGTAAACAGGGATGAATAGCTGTGTTCCATGGCCATTCTTCATTGTTTCTTTTGCCCAATGGCTTAGGCGGGTAAGTTTATGATGGGATTTTAAATGCAGAGATAGGGGAACAGTGCATAACAAAGGGTGACTTGTGGAATTTCCCAAAAAGAAGATCCATTCTTATGTGTCTAGGTTTATATACTTTAATTATTGAGACTTACTGCATATTCTGAATTTTAAATTTATATTTGTGAGTAACTTACTTAAAGCAGATGAGTGTAGCTTGTACCAGGTTTCTTAGAAGACCTATTTTTGCTTCAGCTGGCCATTCTGGAAAGTTTATTTTAGCCTGTGCTTCAAACTTAGGTGGACATAAAATCTAAACTCTTTTTTGCTTTTCCTATTTTGTCTCTTGTAATCTGGGCTGGCCTTGAACTTGTGGTGGTGCAGTTCATGCTGACCTTGAACTCCTGCTCTTCCTGCTGCCCTCCATGCTAGAATTACATGCATAAGCCACTGAGCCTGGTTTTGTTTTGCTACTCTCTTCCCCGAAATTTGAAGACAGAGTCTCATGTAACTCAGGCTAACCTTAAACTCATTTTGTACATGAGGATGACCTTGAACATCCAAACCTTCTGCCTCTACCTCTTGACTGCTGAGATTACTGGTTTGTACCAACACACCCAGTGCTCTGTGGTGCTGGAGATTGACCCCATGTATGCTAGGCAAGTATTTTAGCATTTCGCTTCATCTTTATTTAGCCCATGTTGCTCTTGATATAATAGTTTTTACTAGGTGGTGCTTTGGTGAGAGTGCATGTCTCCTGATTTGGGAATGTGTAAAAGATCATTTAAGAGCGAGGGCTTACTTCTTGTCTCCTCTCTCTTGTATATATTTGCTTTGAACAGTCAACTTCAGCCACTGTCAGCGGTTGGGAAACCCCTTTGCCCACATGCTTCCTTAACTCGGATCTTTTACTTAACTTCCTTGAGCTTTGGTTTCAGTTCCTGTCAATATGGATTGTACTTACCTGCTAGGTCTCCAGGAGAGTGTCTGCTGGAGCTACTTTGACCCTGGAGGACTTTAGCCCTGAGAAGGAACTCTCCTGGCAGCTGTTTATGCCGGGTTGTAATATTTTATCATAAAGATGAACGAAGGCAGCTCAGTTGTCTTGACTGGAGAACTCTAGAAATCTTTGACAGAAGTTGGCCTTATGTCCTTCCAGCTACATTGTTCTGATCTTGGCAGAGAGAAGGAGGCTTGCTTATTGTCCTCTGTATTCTTGGAAGCTGGAACACACAGCTACTCCCTCCCAGAGAGATAATCCACTATCTTTGTCTTCCAGTCTCTTTTAAGATGGATGTGATCAACAGACAAAGCAACTCCTCCAGCCTGGGACTCCTCACATATTAGAATATTCTGTGACCCTGGCCAGTGTTAGGTTTCAAACTTGAGACAAATGGCTGAGGTGCCTATTAACATAGGAAAACAGACTCTGGCTGCCAGGTTTTCTGTGTCCCTCAGTCCCTTACAAGGTCTTCCTGGCTGGCATACCTGGTCCCCTACCCTAAATTCTCCAGCCCAGGGTCCAGGCTACTCTTTCCTATATAATCCAACCATTTTGCTATCTCCTTTGTCTCCTTATGTCCCTTTGGGGCTCCTGGCTGCTGCAGCTGGTTCTTCCGTCTCTACCCACCTCCTGACATGGCCCAGCTCAAGATCATGACGGCCCTGTAGTCTCCTAGATGTCCCAGTCTCTGACTCTCTGCCTCTGGCTATGCTCGCCTACATATGTACTTCCAACTCCACCACACCTAGGAGCAGTCATGTTCCTTTTCCTTTCTGTTTCTGATTTTCATTCATTCAGTTGTTAGTATTTGAAAAGTTGTGGCCCAGGATGGTCAAACTCAGCAAGTAGCCATCCTTGCCACCAGCTCTAGTTCATCAACACTGGAGAATATCACATTGGAACAGGGAGGCAATCTGAGTGAGCCCTGGGCCTGAGAGATCTGTAGGGTGATAGACCCTGCTTTTTGAGTTTATGTTTTTCTTGAGGCTGATTTGGGTTTGGAAGCCACACATTCCTTGGGATGTTATACTTCTGGCAGCTTCTATTTTTGTTTTTTTTTCTTTTTTTGAGGCAGGGTTTTTCTGTGTATCCTTGGCTGTACTGGAAATCACTCTGTAGACAGATTGGCCTTGAACTCACAGAGATCCTCCTGCCTCTGCCTCCCAAGTGCTGGGATTCAAGGCATATTCCACCATAGAGTCTTATTAAGTCAAGTATGTTGCTTTTCCAGTTTTAAACTTACATTGTTATGTTTTTGCCCCTGCTAGGATTCTTTGTACCCTGACTGCTAACAAACTTGCACAAAAAGCTTATCTAAGTAAGTTATGACTTACTATTTACAACTAGATACAAATTTTAACTTTAAAAAATGTGACGTTAGTGTCCTCTCCTAGTAAGCAGCTCATATGTGTAGTGTATAACCTCACTACCCTAATTGAATCTCATCTTATCAGTACCTCTGAATTCCTGATTCTTTTTTTTTTTTTAATGAAATATCATGTTTTACTGTTTATTATTATTTTGGTACAAAAACCTGAATTTTGATCATGAAATTTGCTGTCTGTGTCCATTGTGGTTTGTAACTTTTCTCAATACAGTTTGTTTGGCTTAATGCTTAGAATGATGGAGCTGGCTTAGGTGCTTACTTCATGTCTGAACTTTGTTTTGTAGCAGGGCAGCTGATACCCAGGCAGGCTAAGGAACTTGGCCAAAGACTGGCTTATTATTTGAGGGAAAATAGATACATGGGAGTCTGCTTCCCGAGTCTGTGTCAAGTGCCCCTTGGTGTTACCCCTTCGCCCCACCCCAGATGCAGTTTGATAAGGAGGTGGGTAATTGCGTTGACTGTGACTGTCCTGGGCTTCCATGGTTCCCTCACTCTTTCCCCTTTCATTAGCCTCACTCTTTGACCCGTTACATCTCAAATCAGACATTAAATCTTGCTTTCACTTTGAGACTGAATCCTTTCTCCAGAAAATATAGCATCTCATGGGGCAGTGCAGTGTGTTCACTTTGCGTGTGTTTCTGGAGACAGTAATGAGATTTTCCATGTTTCCTGGCTCTTCACTGGCAAAATGAGGCTAATAAAGGTTTCTGCTTCTAATGTTTTTGAGGATTAAATGAAGCTACAAGCCCAGCGTGGTGGCACACACCTTTAATCCCAGCACTCAGGAGGCAGAGGCAGGTGGATCTCTGTGTTCATGGCCAGCCTGGTCTACAAAGCAGTTCAGGACAGCCAGGGCTGTTACACAGAGAAACCCTATCTCAGAAAACCAAAAAACAAAACAAAACAAAACAAAAAACAAAAAAAAAAGAAGCTACACATATACACACACCCCAGGCTCCATATCTCCTTCTGTCTATCTACACTACTTGGTTTTGGTTTTGTTTGTTTGTTTACATTTAGTTACTTACTGTGTGTGTCTATATGCTCTGTCATCCTCCTGTGTATGTGCCCTATGAACTTCTTTGAACAGTGCCCTGCATATAGTACAATGGAAGTGTTAGTGACTGTTTAGGAGAGTCCTTCTTTCGTTCCTTCATTCATTCTTTTGTTAGTCCCTTTGTTTCTTTCTTTTACATTTTCACAAATAAAGTATCTTTGTCAGTCCAATTGCATAATTTTTCATGACTCCACATTTGCTGATGTTTTTCTAAGAAACAGTGCACTTTCTATTTTTTATTTTATTCTGAATCCTTTTACTATAGTATTGGGTTTTTTTAACTAAAACTGTGGGGACTGTTATCTTTCACAGATTGCTGTTTTCTTCTATTTAAGGATCTGGAATGCCCTGACGGATAATTATGGGAATGTCATGCCTGTAGACTGGAAGTCATCCCATACGAGGACCTTGCATTTGCTTACTCTGAACCTCTCACAAAAAGGGGTAAGTGAGGGAAGAGAATGACTTGACATAGACACTCACAGAGTTAAATTTGTTTAAAGCTGGTGAGGAATGTAGCCAAATTATTTAAATTCCATATTCATGCCATTTACATTCTTCAGCAGAGAACAATGTAGGCTCAGGTCAGATCCCCTGGCACACTCAATTTCATTAAGTTACCTGTACCATCATCTGGCGTGTAATACCATGGGCAGGCAGTAGGTTAAATAGTATTGTTAATGTCTCCTGAAATGATTTTCTTAAATATATGGCTTAGAAAAGCCTGCTGCTTTCAGTGTCTAGTGGAATATAGAATTCTGACTCTTTTTTCCAGAATTCTAGTAGATAACCAGTCTTACTGTTTGTTCCTGTCATTAACCCCTTTAAGATTTGTAGACTGAGTCCAGGACACCCAGGGCTATACAGAGAAACCCTTTCTCAAAACAAAACAAAACAAACAAACAAACAAAAAGATTTGCAGATTGACCTGACATGTTTTCTACAGGGGACCAGAGCTAAATAGCTTTTGTTCCAACTTCTGTTTATTTAGGGCCTAGCTGTCATTTGGGGCTTTGTCCAAGTTCCCCTCCCTCGCTGAAGCTTCCTATTACTGTTTTAGCTGCTGCTGATCTCATGGAATTATACAATTTTAGAGTTGACAGGATCTTTAAAGGACAGTTAATCCAGCCTCTCAGATGGGATATGGCATCACTGGCAGATGGCTCCTTCACTGTGGCCTAAATACTTGCAGGGAAGAAAGCACACTCCTATGGAGAGACTGGAGACCCCTGTGGAGATGTGCACTTTTACGGGGACTTGTTTCCTGTCCCACACAGTCTAGCCCTGGTGTCTCATGGGAGCTAGTCCCCACAGCACGTTGTCTGCAGTCTTTCAGATCACCACTATGTTTTCTTATTAATCATGTTTCTGAATCTGTCATTACATTGTTACTTCTTAGTAGCTGTCTGTATGCCTGGCACTTGGTGAGTGCAATGTCCGCTTGTGGAGTAAATAAAAGAGCAAATTACTCTATCCCTGAGATTGTAAAGTCAGAGATTATGATGGAAATTTTGTCTTGTTTTAATTTTTTTTGTATTCAAAGGATTCATGAGTATATTTTCTTAGTAACATTTTTAAAAGTAGCATAAAACAGTTCATGAATCAAGCACCTTGATCCAACTTCATTGAATAAAATATAAATCTTGCATTGTTCTTACTCTGCAACTTCACTTCTTTTTGTTTTCCTTTGGATGCTGTTTTTAATGCCAGAATAATGCGATAGCCATGCTAATGACTAGGTAAGCCTTGCCGGTTAATAACTAGTGCTGAATGTAAAAGCTTTACCTGGAAAGACTCAGTAGATCAAAATAGACAAGTGATAATCAGTTAGTCAATCAATTATGTATTGTGCTGGTGCTATTCCATTGTTGAGTAGAGTTGAATTAGAACTTTACTCCCTAGAAAGATCAAGATATACATGGAGTTCCTGAAGAACAAATAGATAAGAACTATAACAAGGTAATTATGTTACTCTTTTAGGTGGTTTTAACCTAGGAAAGTGGTATTACTTGGGTACTGTATTCTTTCCATAACTACGTAATGTAAAATTTACCTCTTGGAAGCAGTCTTTAGATTATTCTAGTTATAAAATGGTGCCTATAAGGTAATTTTTCCCCCTCAAGAATAAGAATAATTTGCTTTTTTTGTATTAAGAGGAAAACAACATTGAGGAAAACAACAGTTAGATCTAGTTATTTTGTTTTCTTTCATTGACCGTCATGACACACATTTCTGTATTTGTTAGGCCTTTTCTAGAAGTCTGGCATATCCCACATTCTTACATTTTTTCCATCTGCTGTGTGTGCAGTTTAACCCAGGGAAACAGTGGAATCAACTCTGTGTCTAACCCAGGCATGGGAGGAGTGAAGGGAGTACTTAGCTCCAAAAGGCACATTGTGTGTGAGCCCCATGTTAGTCACGGTTAGCATTCAAAGGCCTAAACACTTTACCCATGGCCTACCTCATCTCTGTGGGGAGTGATCCCCTCTCTGCAAAGATGATCTGGGATCATTATTTCCGTTGTCATGGAAATGTAGTAATTCAGTGCTTTGTTGGCATTTGGAACCTGTTCTTCATGAGTGCTCTTCCTTAGTGCATTTGTGGGGTGGAATGCTTCTCTGTCTTTTGGCTTGGAGTACCTTTTGTTCATCCTCCCGTTCCTTGTGCAGAAGAGGAAGGTCTCTTCCTCCTCCTCTTCTCCATCCTTACCTCTCGACTAGGTCTCACGTAGCCCAGATTGGCATTGGATGAGGATGAACTTCAACTGCTCAGTCTTTCTGTCTTCACCTGCCAAGTGCTGGAATCCTAGGCATGCACCACCATGCCTGGTGCAAGAGAGACTTTTTTTCTAGTGCATCTTCATATCTTTAAGAGTAGAAAGGGAATGATAATATATTCCTTAACAGTAATTTTAAATTAAAACTTCATTTATAAGCCAGAGAAGAAAAATAAAACAAAATTCTGGTGTTCAACTACAACAAGGAAGGATGATGGAGCAGATGTGTTTGAAGTGTGAGAATTCTCAGGACAATTTATAGGCCATGTGAGCCATCTTATGCTTTAATGATCACATTGTGACCTTACCTTCCCCCAGCTTTGTTTTTGTGGGCTTGGAATCTAGCATCCTCTCATGAAGAGCCTAGTCTCTTGACCTTTCTCTTACTGAAATACTGAAATTACATTTTGTTTTTCAAGACAGGGTTTCTCTGTATAGCCCTGGTTGACTTGTTCTGGAACTCACTCTATAGATTAGGCTGGCCTTGCAGTTAGAGATCCTTCTGTCTCTGCCTGGGATTAAAGGTGTGCACCATCACTGCCTGGCTCCTGAAATTACACTCTTATAGATATTACTGTCATCATTTAGCAGCCAGAATTGAGGTACTGAGATGTAGGCCACTCTTGGCCTTCATCCTCTATGTCTGGTACCACTTCCAACACCTTCAGCTGCTGCTTAGCAGATACCCTTTTTGATTCAGTTTCATTTTTCACTGTTGGACTTTGTGCATTGGCCTTCCCAGAGGATGAAGTTGCTTGCTTACTTTCCTCCACCCTCTAACTCTAAGCCTCTTGTAGACGTTCCCTTCTCCTGTCCTCGCAGTGTGATCCTGTCAGAACCCCTGGTTAAGTTCATCTTGACATTTTTTGTGTGTGGCATAGTTAGTTCTACATAGCTACTTGTCATTCAGCCTCAAAGGATCATAAGCCTTGTTTCATTAATGTGCTAGCTAGACCCTAGGTTCTTAAGCTGTGGGTCTGACCTCAAATGGAGCTGCGTGAGTATGGCGGTTGAAAGAACCTGGCTACAGTAAACAGTTTCTGAACATACTCAAAATCAATTCAAAATCAAACATGTAACGAATCTAAGGAGTTTCTGGAATCATTCACTCATTGCACCATGTGACTTCATTGCAGCCTTGCTTCAAAACACACAGCATGTGCCCTTTGCCCTGCACATGACGCCAAGTACTTACTAATGCCACATGAAACACCTTGGCCCAGATTCAAGACTGTTCTAGTAAAACATACATCACAGTGCTCTCACTGTGCACACGGAGTTTTCTGTTCTTGTAGAAACATGATTGTGTGATTACAGAAACTAAGGATGTAATATTTTCTGTGCTCCTTCTGAACCATGGGGGTGTTAGTTAAATCATTGATTCTTCCTGTTGTAATGTGTTAGAATGTTGGGCTTTAATAACTATTGTTGTGAGTTGCTCATTTGAATTCCATCAAAAATTGTTCAGAGAGTTTTGGCATAGGATTAGGACAGGGTTTCCGCTAGTCTCTGAAACAGCCCTAAGCATTGTTCTGCTATTTTGTACTATATATTTGGCATTCTTAGCATTGAGGATCATAAAATCAAAATCTTGATCACGTCTGAAAAGTGTTGAAGATATTTTGAGTCTTAGAGTATGAGAATTTCGGCCTGTTTATTTATGTAAAAATAAATATGTACATTTACTTCTCTAGTAGGTAAATTTGCTTTCATTTTTTAATAAATGGAAAGATACATGTTTACGAAAAGAATTGTTGTACAATACATTTCTAAACTTCTTTATGTTTTATTATCAGTAGATGTTTGATTTGTATACTCATTTTATATATACCTAGGATCATGTGAAAATTTCTTGGGTTAAAAGGGTGTGGGAAGTAGAAAGTTTGAGACCCAGCGAAGACTATCAGTGTCTTCTCCTGATGTCTTGATGCTGTTCAGTGGCAGTTCTGGTGTGAACCTGCCACTCTCTAGTTTACCTTCCCAGACATCCTTTGGGGATTTTACTTCCTCTATCATTGCAAGAATGACCTTTACTCCTGCATTGTCTCTGACCTTGTGTTTGTTTCCTCTCCATTCTCTTGTGGGTATTTTTCTGGGAATGGGTGCAGGAAAGGTAAATTCTTTGAGTTCTGCACGTCTAAAAATGTTTTTATTTTTAGTTTCCACCTAGTTGTTAAATTGACTGGACATTAGATTCTGGGATGGTTTTTTTTTTTTTGAACAGGAAAACTGCATTGATTGTTTTCTGGTATCTATTGTTGTTGTTGTAAATTCAAGTGATATATTAATTCCTGATTCTTCTTGTGTTGCTCTTTTTCTTTTGTCTTTTACACATGGTGTTCTGAAATTGTTTGTGTGTGTGTGTGTGTGTGTGTGTGTGTGTGAGAGAGAGAGAGAGAGAGAGAGAGAGAGAGAGAGAGACAGAGAGAGAGAGAAAGAAAGAGAGAGAGAAAGAGAGAGAGAGAGTCAGAGAGAGTGCTCATTGCCAGACCTTTCCTGGCCAAAGATGCTATGAGAAGCAGAAAGAGGAGGTGTGTATCCCTGAGGGTCTGCAGAGAAAAGCAGTCTGTGCTGACAGTAGGCCAAGACAGGCCGGTCCCACCCTCCCATGGGAAATCAGCATGCCAGTGGCTCCTTCCTATTCCTTTTTCATTCACCTGCTTTGTTCTGGCTGACATTCATGTGTGAGGAACTAGGAAGGCTCTAGGGTCCTGCATCTGCTCCATTGTATCCCGAAGTTTAAATATATCCTATGTACTAGTAAGTAAAATCTCTTTTTTCCAGATAAACCTCCCCTCACCCCAGTACATGGGGCTTGAACCTAGGGAGCAAGATCCCTAACCTTTCTTACACTTTTCATTTTGAGGCAGGATGTTACTAAGTTGCCTAGACTGGCTTTGAACTGACCTGATATCCTCCTGCCTCAGCATCTTGCTGGCATTTCAGGCCTGTGCCACCATATCTGCCTAAAACTTGATAATTTTCTTATGGTAAATATATTTATAAATGGTTGAGTGTTCCATATCCAAAATTCTTGTTTTAGATTTTGGATTTTTAAAAAAATTGGTTTATTTGTGGGCACACAATGAGATATGGAGGTGGGACCCAGGTGTAAACATGATTACATTTTTGTTTTATATATGCATAGTCTGATGGCAATTTTATGTAATACTTTTGGTGTGCCTGTGTTTTGAGCACAACCTGCCACACTGAGGTCATATGAGGAATTTCCTCTTGGTGACACCATGTTGCTTCTCAAAAAGCTTCTGATATTGGAATATTTGGATTGGCCTTCATGTAATATAATAAGTAATTGATTTATACACCATTTTAATGATATACTATGCAATGTAATGGCACAGTTTCTTCTTCCATAGTCCTTCCTGCCCCTTTGTTCTCACTGTGTGCTAATTTTTGGAAAATAGAGTTCTGATTTTAGTTCTGTTCACCAACAAAATAGTCACGTGATAATCAGTGAACGATTCGTAGCCAGTTAGCTAGACAGTCATTCCTTGTCTCTGTTGCGTTTCACCAGGTAGCTTTGGTAGTTGTCATTGACACAACACTTTAGTATTCCTAGAGGGCCTGCTTATATTGGGTCAGAGAAGATGGCTAGATATGACGCAGTGCCTAGGCATGGCTACAGCTCCTGGATGAGCAGTAACCCAGGCATGGTGACAGCTGTTGGTACTTTAGCAGCTCTAGATAAAAAGGAAAAGAGAGAAAAGTTTCTAGAACCTGGAGAGATTAGCTGAGAAGTCCGCCTAACAAGAGCTGCGGCCTTTGGTTCAGAGCCAGAGCTCACAAATGGCTTTCTGGCAGAGAGAAAGACAGCAGGAAGAGCGCCCAGCACTCTCCTTCTCACCTTGCAGCCTCCTGGTGTCCATCAGTGATGTGTAACGCAAGTGGAAGCCAGAGTCAAGGGCATCCTTTGATCTGGTCCATATGGTCAGCCTCCTGGGCACAGAGCATAGTAGAAGATGGTCTGAAGACTTTCCAGCATAGTTAGGCTTAAAGGTGTTTTAGGAAGCTAGAGATATTCTTTCTTCTTTTGGAAGAAGGGATGTTCATTTGGAAGGGCTGAGTGTGTCTCATGGACAGGTCCTGTCTACCAGGATGTTGATTCCTTTTACTCTGAGTATTTGAATATAGTCTATAGATAGCTTTGTAGAATTTTAACATGTGCCAGTTTGTTAACCACGTACTTGTTGCTACCTTCTATTTACTCCAGTGCCTTATAGTTTGCTAATAAATACTGTATTTTTTGCTTACATACAAATATCAGTTTTTATACTGCTTCTGTAGCTGTTTCTTCTGGAAAAAATAGCTCTATGTGTCAGACCACAGGGGTGTATGCAGGACCTTGCTGTTTTAATATTTGTCCTCTCTTCTGCTTTCTGCTGCTGGGGGAGTATGTAACATGCTGTGTTGTTTGGTGTAGGGTGCTACGACTCCTTTCCAAGGAATAGCTCTATTGCATGTGCTTTCCAGTTGCCTGTTTGACCTAGAAATGTCATTTGCATCAGAAGGACTTCCTTTTAAATGGGGGTACTTTTGTTTTTAGATGAGTGATGGCTTGCTCTTTGACACCTCAGATGAGGAGGAGCTGAGGGAGCAGTTGGATATGCATTCCATCATCGTCTCCTGTGTCAATGAGGAGCCTCTCTTCACTGCAGACCAGGTATGGAGGTGAAACAGAGCCAGGGGCTGAGAGCCATATCTTGCTCTGATAGTAAACAATGCTTGTCAGAATGCCCTCAGTTCCTCTAGATTGTGTGACTAATGCTGGCTTGACATTGAGTCTTCAATGGAGAGGTAAAAAAAGGCATATGTTGTCTAAGGAAGATGGTATTTTGTGAATTGGGAGGATTTCTAGACTAGGCATTGTCTGTGATTGATTACAAGTAATCAGTGGAGGTTGATGACCCCAACAGTCTCAGGCGGCTAGAAATCTGCCTGATAGCAAGCATGTTGTCTTTCTTTTTAAGGCACATCCTATAGCCTCCTGGAATGTCTCATTGTATTGTTCACAATCTCTGATTTCAAGTTTCAATTGTGATAACAAATTACAAGTAATCAATTCCTCCTTAATGGAAGAATATTGTTTAAACCAAACAACAACAACAACAAAAATCAGGAAGTTTCTACTTTTTACAAAGTTAGCCAAACATGAGTGAACTAAATTATATTTGAGTTGGTATTTCTGTTTTTTTTTTTTTTTTTTTTTTTGAGGCATACCTCAAAACATATACCCTGGCTGGCCTGGAACTCCATTTGGAGACCAATGTGGCCTCAAATCTATAGAGACCCATGTACCTTTGCCTCCTCAGCACCAGGCCTGGTCCCACCAAGCATGCTTTTGCCCACCAGGCATGTTTTTGTGGAGAACTGGGTAAGAATCTTTAACAAATAATAGAAGTGTCTATTACACAGTGTAGAAAGAAACAAACATTATACCTGTAGAGCACTAATGTTAGCCTGCATTCGTTCAGAACCAGTTGCCCTGTCATTTTCTGGATACTCCTCCCACCTCTGCTATGTTGTCAAAGCGTAGAACTTCCTGAAATAAAATGCTCCATGGCTGTGTGGGCTGCAAATTCTGTCACACTTTATTTTTAGGCAGGGAAGAGAAGGTCAGTAAGGAGATACATTAGGGCAAGGTCAGAGGAGTAAGTGTACGCAGGAAGAGTGTCCTGATGTTCCCTGGTTACCTTTGTGGTTGGATTGTTGGATGCTGGGAAAACTGTGGTGCTAAGGAGAAAGGTAATGCTATTTGTGGAAGACATGACCCCAGCAGTCTCAGTCCCCTAGAAATCTGTCTGATAGCACATTGTCCTGTTTTTAAGACTTACAGAAACACATCCTATAGCCTCCTGGCATGTCTCATTGTACTGTTCACAGTCTCTGTTTGGGAATGCTTCCTTCCTACTTTGCGTAGTCCCTCTTGGATTGACTTTTCACTTTTCCGCAGTTGAAGAGCTAGCTAGCTGTTAAGTTTGTTGATTCATAGATACTGTCAAACGTACTCATGGTATTTTCTGTCATCATTGAATTGTATTTTTATTTTTTTAAATGCTTAAATGCCCTCTCACCTCCTTTAAGTATCAGGTATCTTTCTGCTTTCCTTTAAAGGTTCTACTTCCTTTTTCACTCTGTGAATCTGGAACCTGACAAGGTACAGTTGTAAGGTTTGAGTCATACGATGTATACAGTAGGTCATGGTTTAATTAAAGACATATGCATTTCTAGAATCTTCCTTCTCACAACTTTTTTCCTGTCTGATTCTGTTTTGGTAATTTAAAAATACACCTTTGTCTTTCCCTGAATTGATAAATGAAATCCTTTTGCTGCTAGAGAGATAACTTCCTGCTTTATACATGAATATTTTTTATGTATATTACATTTTGTAAGTTTTATGTCAATGTTTCAGTTAATGTAGATTACATTTATGTTGAGCACTTGCAGGTGGTGTTGAAAGTGGTTTTATTATTTTTCATTTTATTATATACTCTAATTTATTTTACTATACTTATATCTCTACCTCCTTCCAACCCTTGTTCCTTTCCACAGCCCCCCTCCAGCCCCGCTAGTGGGAGAGAAAGAAGGTTCCAGGGCAAAGGAACTTAGGTCTCTTTGAGCTATTTCCTGCTGCTTAGGGTCCTCAGTCTCAGTAGTCAGAAGTCCAGCAGCCCAGCCAATCGGCAACAGCCCACACAGCAAACCAGCAAACCAGGAAACACAGTAGCAAAACAAACCAGCAGCAGTGTGGGGGAGAAACAGCAGAAAGAGCAGCAACTTCTTCCTTCTTTGGAATGCCCCCTACTTCTCTGGGCTCTGGCTTTTTATAACCCTCTCCAGAGTCCTCAGAATTAAACTTTCTGCAGCTGGTTAAGTCATGTCCCTACTAGCACACAAGGCACTTATAGTTTATACGTGTGGACAAACTGAAGCAGTCCCACATCTGGGATCAAAACAAAAACATTCTCATATCATAATTGGGTTTTTAAAGAAACAAAACTCTTACACAATGTGGTATATAGTTCATTTTCCCTTATTTACCATCTTTTAACTAACCTTATGGTCTGGTCTGTGTCTGAGTAAATTATGGTGCCATTTTTTTCCAGACACAACAAGATGTTCTGGGGTCTGTTAAATTTCGATAGACACACCAGACCATATTCTATTTGATATTTGTGTTCATATATTGTCAATTCCTTTTGATAAGCTGTGCTCATTTTTACAAGCATTTCCTGCACATGATAAGGACTTAATATATCTTGGCTCGGGTGATCCGTGAGTGCTGCGTGTGGTCAGGGCTTTTCTCCTTTGATCCATCTGATTAATGGCAGTATGTATGTTTTGGTAGGTTATTGAAGAAATTGAAGAAATGATGCAGGAGTCACCAGACCCAGAGGATGATGAGACCCCCACACAGTCAGACAGGCTCTCCATGCTCTCCCAGGAGATTCAGACTCTTAAGAGGTCAAGCATGAGCAGCTACGAAGAGAGTAAGAGACCCTCCTTACGTCAGAGTCTGAGCCTTCTGTCTCCATCAAGCACATACCGTTATCTGCGGAGAGCTTTCATTTCCTTGTGTCTTCTTGGGCATATGGTTCTATGCATATACTTGGGTCATGGGTCAGGACTCTGCTGTATTTTCTTCAAACCCTGGATAAGTTTGCTTTTGGGAGAATACTGGGTAGCTTCAACATCCTGAATTTATTTCCTGATTGTTTTGACAGGCTTCAGGTCTAAGGTTATATAAGGGTTTGTTCCTCCCAAGGCATCCTTTTTTGTCTGTGGGTGCCATCCTTTCCCTTGCCTTCCTTCTATACATATCTGTGTCTGCATTTCATCTTATAAGACATAGGTCACATTGGGTCGAGGACCAGCCTTATACCTCATTTTAACTTAATTATCTCTAAATGCTGGTGTATTCTGTGATACTGCAGACTAAAACTTCAACATGCATTCTTGGAGAGACAGTTTAGCTCATAAAAAGCAAGATAGTATGTTTATTGAAAATAATTACCATGTTTACAAATAGTTGTCTTTGATGTAACTTTGAAGAATTTTGGGAAGTGAAATTTTCTTAGAATTGGATCTGTGTTTGTATATGACAACCCTGAACTGTAAATAAAGTGTGGTTGGTCATCAGGAAGAGGTTCTGAGTAACCAACCATACCCAGCATGACAGCTGACACATTATTATTGCCATGTCTGGCTCACTGCTGGGTAAGACCCACTATGATCTGGGTTTGTATTGGTGGCCTGACCAGAGGTCTGAGGCTGACCTGCCTCCAGCCCTCTGTTTTTATGTGGCTTCTTTTTAACCTTTGGAAGGTTCTCTGACACACTGCAGTTTTTTCCTCTGATGTGGTTTGGCCACAGCTCTGTAGATAAGCACATAGCATTGCTGGAGTCCTGAATCCAAAACCCAGTCTTGATATACGATAAGATACAGGAAGTATGTGTTAGTTAACTGGCACTCCCGTTACAGTACCTCTGACCGGTCAGTGGCTTGGATGTTATACAGGAAGTATGTGTTAGTTAACTAGCACTCCCGTTACAGTACC
>CAJQZJ010032972.1:610808-630198 GCA_907164525.1 Lophiomys imhausi | reverse complement strand
GGAAGTATGTGTTAGTTAACTAGCACTCCCGTTACAGTACCTCTGACTGGTGGCTTGGATGTTATACAGGAAGTATGTGTTAGTTAACTAGCACTCCCGTCACAGTACCTCTGACTGGTCAGTGGCTTGGACGGTGGAAGGTACCTCCTCACAGCCCTGTCGGCCAGGTGTTAAAATCCAACGCCTCGACTTGCAGATGGGGATTGCTGTCTTCTCCCTGGGTTTTCATGAGGTCATCTTTGTCTGCCCTCTTTCCACTGTAAGGACAGCAAGTTATGTTAGATTAAATTCCACCTAATTAAATTCAGTTTTACTTGATGATATTTCTAAATCCTTCCCTCCAACTCATCCAGTCTTATTGTGAGGTACAGACATTAGGACTTCGGCAATGTCCTCCTGGCTCTCCCATGCTTTGGAGTGTTGGGCAAGATCTGGGGTGACTTCCTTAGACTGTCCCTCCTTTCATCTTCATCATCTTTAGCTAGATTCACTAGAGGGGGCATATGGGATTGAATAAGCATTTAGTTTGGTCCTTTCCGGCCAACTATTCTCCCAGAACCCCGTGTGGTTCCTTGTCACTTTGTGTCAGCAGGCAGTTTCTGTGCTCTCTCTCTGCATCTGTGTTTGTTCTTTTCCCCATTCCAGCTTCTTTGAAGTCTTGGCTATATTACTATTCATGGGATGCTTGATTTATACACATGAAAAATGGTTAGAGCTTTTATCTCAGCTGACTGACTTTGCCTACTCACCTCTGCTCAGATCTATCCACAGAACTTCTTGGTTTCTCAGGAGAGCCTAACCAGTCAGTGTAATTGCTTAGCTTCTGATTTGCTCTATAAAACACCCAATATACTGCCTTGAACCAGTTGTGTCTTAGTGTTCTCTGTACTTTGTTTCTGGCCACAGGAGTGAAAAGGCTCTCGGTATCTGAGCTAAATGAACTGCTGGAAGAAATTGAAACAGCCATTAAGGAGTACTCGGAGGAACTGGTGCAGCAGTTGGCCCTGAGAGATGAACTGGAGTTTGAGAAGGAAGTGGAAAACAGCTTTATCTCTGCTCTGATTGAAGTGCAGAACAAGCAGAAAGAACACAAGGAGACAGCCAAGAAGAAGAAGAAGCTCAAAAACGGCAGCTCTCAGAATGGGAGGAGTGGGAGAGCTCACATGCCAGGCACAGTAAGTGATGTGTGGAGAAGCCACGCAGTGCTGCCCACGGCTAGCCCCGGACAGCGGGCTATGGTGGGTTGGCAGGCCGTACCCAGGCAGGGTTGAGCCTCCAGCCAGAGTGCACAGGGACTTTGCTAGAACATGCCTCCCTCAGCTTCTTCAGCAAGGTGCTTTTTAGTGATGCCTGCTGTGCTGTGGGGACACACCAGCAGCTGAATGTGCAGGAGGAGAGTCAGTGGAAGGAAGAGAAGAGAGAAGAAGGTCGTCTGAAGCAAAGAGGTGGCTCCATACTGATCAGAGTGATAGTAGTGGTCAGTTATGTTAGGCCATTGTGCTTATGAGTGCTTTTATTTTCTTGTTTGTGCCTAGCTCAGGGGCTTGTGTTATAGAAATGAAGAGGGTCCTTTTAGGACTGTACTGGACCTAAATGTAAACAGGTTTCTACTGACTCATCAGAGGGTGTGGGTGGCAGCTGGGTGACATCAGCTACTTGGTTGCTCATTTAGCAGTCCGAAATATTACTGACAGGTGAGACCATATTGGAATATTTGAAACCTCGAGCCTTCTTTAAAGGTAATTTGTTTTCTGCATGTCCATTTTCCAAAGTGATTTCATTGGTTAAACTTCATAAATGTGATCAGTCAGTTTTCTACCATTTTTTTCTGTGACCAGTTAGGGTCCTGTATAGTCCCATCCTGACTTCATGTGTGAACAATTGTTGGTTCTATTTTTAGAGTTGAAAGGTTGGGTGAAGCGATCTATTTTTCTAAATTGAACATTTTTGTCAGTCATGATATAACATAGCCATACATGTCACAAACTGCTCCTGTGGTTTAAAGTAATATGCGTTCTCTCTTTGATTAAGTCTTGAAATATTTACCAGAGAATGAAATCTCATGGGCAGATGCTGATGGAATCCTAGGAAGAGAATCCAGTTGCGGGGTAGCTGGGTCACCAGTGAGTGACCATAGTCATAATCTCATCACGTAGTCCATTTGCCGGACAGTGAATAAAATTAATAAATTCACAGTTTTGTTAATGTGATGTTCATTTATAAAAGGTTAGAAAGGATAGAACTTATAAATTCACTTTGAAGGATTCAAATGAATTTAGTTTTCGGTACATACCAATATTGATCCAAAGGCTGTTTTTATTTAGTCATTTCTAGTGATTGTACGGAAGGGAAAGTGTTTATGTGACTATACTGTCCTGAAACATTTACTTTAAAATACCAAGTATAATATTTTCATTTGCATGTAGTATTTTAATAAAAATATACCTTTAAAATTGCCTATTATGGTAGTGGGATTAAGTGAAATGCTTAGTTGTTAAGTCCTAGCATGGTTGGTAATTTCTCTTTAACTGCTGTTAGGGATTATATGCAAATCCTCTATTTATTGGTGTTAATACTTGGCTGAGAAAAACAAATTTATCCCTACAGGGGTTTAAAGGCTTCTTTTTGTAATTCCCATATAAATAGGGTTAGTATAGATCCATTGTGCAATTTATATAGCGTTTATACCCAGAAGTGGATTTGGCAAGACAACGGGGGTGGGGTGGGGTGGTGGTGTTATAGTTAAACCTTCATTGGTCTTGAAATAGACCAATGTCTCATACAAAACTCCATTTATTTTTTTCATAACATTTGAATTCATGAAGTTGATTCCTGGTCCTGATCTACTACTTGTGTCAAGAACTCTGATGGGGAACTAATGGCGTGGCCCAACTCCTGACACTTGTTTCCTATTTCTTATTTTAGTATCAAGTGCCAGAGAAAAACTGTTCCAAGTGTAACATAAACAGCCTGAACATGGTGATTTTGAGGATGTTTATAGGTGGCTCAAAAGAACTCTAAATTGAAGTGGCCATTTGGTTAAACAGATTGTTAGAGACTATACCTTCTTAGGTACTTTATATAGCATGTGGTTGTGGCACACAACTTAATGAGCGGACTGTTATCAGCAATATCAATTCAAAATATGGTGCCTCCATATACACGCCATGTTTTACCTGTTTTTCCAGTAGCATCAATATTTTTGCTTCCACCAGTGCTTTAGAGGTGATGGCATTTGAGCTTTTCCTTAGATGTGGGGTGACTTTCTTTTGTTTTCAACAATGCTTTGGAACACATACATCACTTAGAGTTGGTGTAATAGTGTTTCCATAATCGCCAGCTTGTTTTCTTAGGTTCAGATGATCAGCTCTGATGAAATTTCTGGGTAGGAATAGATCAGGGTTAAACTCTCCAGCTGTTGTCTTTTGGGGTGTTTTGTTTTAAACATTTGCTCAAGAAAAGCAAATTGGGGGAGTGTTAGGGCTGCCATCTAGACAATTAGAACATTTCATTAGGGTATGAGATTGCATTAAATAGTAAAGGAAATAGTGCATTTTTTCTAAAAGTGAAATGTTATCTTGGTTTGAGTTTTAAATTTTAAAATAGTAATATTATATATGATGTAAGGTACAAGAGTGTGCATTCATTCTGCAAGTTCGTGTAGTATCTTCTTTGTGCCCGGAGATACAATGGGGACTAAATCAGGCCAGGCTTATGCATTGAGAAAAGATTCTGAAGAAGAATAGAACCAACCAACCAGCCAACCAACCAACCAACCAACCAAAAACAATGAATGAATGTTTTAATGTCAGTGGACATAAATGCTGAGAAACAGTGCAGAATGTGACTGCCGAGCTGCTGCTGAACCGTTGTGGATGTAGCTGTTGAGCTGCTGCTGAATTGTTGTGAACAGTTGTGGATATGCTGGTTGCTTCTCTGCTGTAGTCAGGGATTGACAGAGGCTTCTCAGCCCCCTTTGCACTCTGAGTGTGGGAGAGTCAGTCATTTGTGGGAATGTGTTTTTTTGACAGCAGAGGGCTTCATGCTTCCTTGTTTTCGTTCAGGCTCATGGAACCACATGGGGTGGGTGACAGAGGCTGGTGTGTCCCTGCTTCCTCTGCTTCACAGGATAGTGAAATGAGGACTAGGTGGCAGGGTGCTCCTTTATATTTCACTATACTTTTCTCCAGTGGACCTCCTCTCACCTGTCTCTCTCCCCTTCCCTTTCTGTTTGTGTTTTTAAGATCATCCTTCAAAATTATGGTCAAGCCTTGTCTTCCTTTCTTAGAACCTTCCACAGTGACTTTTCATGGGTTCAAAAGGTATGAGGGTACAGGACTAATCCAGGGACCAGGGAGACTAGGCTGCCCAAGCAGAAGAGGAGTGGCCAAGTAGGCTAGGTGAGAGATCTCCCAGGGCTGGGCTGGGTGGCCAGATGGGTAGTGTGAGAGAGGCACCAGAAAGTCAGCTCTTCTCTGCAGGAACATGCACCTCCAAACAGGCCTAGCCCACCAGGCTGAGGTAGCCAGGCAGTAGCCTGGGGCCCATGAGAGCCTGGCCAGCCAGGTAAATGGAAGGAAGATCATTTCCCATCCACCCCTCCCCAAAGAGCAGTCAGGCAGTCATTGTGGGGGCAGATAGAAAAAAAAAGGGAAGTTTATTCTGTGAATCAGTATTATATACCTTTGAGTAGTGGGGAGGGGTTTGGGAAGTAGATGTGTTTGATTTGTTTAGTATTGTCCAATCAGAAGAAAGAAAATGGAATGCCTAATTAATTCATGGGCAGTGAGGGTGGGTGGGGGTGGGGAAAACTCTAGGGAGGCCAGAGGCCTAGACTGAATGTCATTGACTGAAAACCAAGGCACCAACAGACCTCATTAGCATGGGAAAGTCAGAGGAGGGTTAGGCGCATGACATGTCTCAGGAGATCAGAGGAAAGAGGGGGTTCAGCTGAATAAGGGGAATCCATTGTCCTAGTGCTGGGCTCAGGGGCCTTTCGGCAATGCCAGACTTCCACCATCATCATCAGAAATCCCTATAACTCTTCCTTCAACATAGAATTGACTAGACTCTTCTCTTGGAGTTAAATGGTTCCTTTTAATTACTTCTGGCAGCCTAGAAACACCAATCCTGTGTGTTTGTGTGCCCATCTTTCTGATGCTTTCTTGAGGACAGGAAATTTAACTTTGATTTCTTGGTATTTTTAGGCCCTGTATAAGGTACCTAGTGCATTTCTGTTGAAGAAATAAGAGATTAAAGATAAATTTGCAGATCTACATTTGTGTCTTGAATCTTTGTGCCAGGTGACAAATCCACCGACGCTAAGTAGCATATTGATTAAGGGTCCTGGGCTAAGAACTGTCTTTGAATCCTGGTCCCACCCCTCTGGATATATAGACTTTTGAGTTTCAGATTAAATGAAATACTATATCTAAGATTAACCTATGTCTAAGATTAGCATATACCATGAGTAAATGTTAGTTATTGTATATGGCCACCTGCTTGCTAGATATTCTGCTTGGAGACATAGGAACCTGACATTTATATTGTCAAACCATGGTTAGTACAAGTAATTTACTCATACAGACTCATGGAAACCAATAGAATTTCTAGGTCCAAAAATACTAAGTTTTAACCAGCCAGGTCTTCACGTTGTTAACAATATAAGAAAGACCGTTTGCCAATATTTCCCAGAAGCAAAGGGTATGATTAGCCTTCAAAATGTACTAATAATCTAGTGGGTGAGCAGTAATCTATTTGTATCCCTTCCTGTGTCACTTAATGATGTCATAATTGAGATGATTTTTCTATGTATTCCTAAAGTACAAATTCATCTACTGCAGCACCGTGTTGTGTTGGAATCATTGGCTTCAATCTCCATGTCACTCACAGTGCAGGCCCCTGCAGGGCTGAAATCTCCATGTCACTCACAGTGCAGGCTCCTGCAGGGCTGAAATCTCCATGTCACTCACAGTGCAGGCCCCTGCAGGGCTCGCTTGCAGTTTATCAGTGCCCCACCCATCTCTCGTGGATACAGGTTGATTCCCAGAAGGTTTGGATTTTGGATTTGAATTAATATTATTCCCCTAGGATTTTTTTTTTTTAAGTGGGGGAAACCCGACTCCTGTTTATATCAGACATTTCTACAGATCATTAACTTTTAGAGGCAGTTCCCTTGGTTACAAAAAAAAGTTGAAATATACTAGGATATATTTTAATTCAGTTGCTCCTGTACATGCAGAATTATCTCAAGTTTTAAAGACACTGTTGTTTACCTGTTTCTGTAATTTTGTGTATGAAAAAGAACATGCCCTTTGAGAACCATGACTGTTTGATTTACAGGACATGTGGGAGGTGCCTTATTCTAAGTCTTTGGCTGCAATGATAGGAATCTTTTTAGATATCTTTTCTATTTGGCTTAATCATATCGAACTTTCTAAAGAGTTCAGAGTCTTACTCTCAGCTCAACCCAAAAAAATGTATTAACTGTATAACTTGGAAAGCTCTACCATAGTGGTGTCTGGGATATTAGCAAGTGGTGACTTACAACTTCTAGAGAAAACAGGAAACTCGATTCTGAAAAGAATATTATCCAGCTGGGTGTGGTAGCGCACACCTTTAATCTTAGTACTGAGGAGGCAGAGGCAGGCAGATTTCTGTGAGTTCAAGGCCAGCCTAGTCTACAAATCGAGTCCAGGACAGCTAGGGCTGTTACATAGAGAAACCTTTTCTCAAAAAACAAACAAACAAACAAACAAAATATTATCCAACGTAACTGCTTTTGAGGTTTGAGAAGGTGATTGCTTAAAGTTAGGGAGAGCTTAGTGGAAGAAACTCTCCGTTGGATGTGTTTTCTTCCACAGATGCATTGTTTTGTTTCTGTGACACACCTCTTATTATGACTAATGGCCAGTTTAGTTTGTCTCTTCTTGCCTTGCAATAGTGCTGTCAGTGATAGTTTTCCATTTAATCCTGATCAAAGTTGACATTAAGGTAAGGGAAATTTGTTTTCACTTAGACAGTCACTGTTAGATCACCTGGACGTTATTTTAATTAGTCCTAGTTCTCAGCCTAAAAGGGATGTCCTGACATATCTACTTGAAACTTTGGCTTTTGTTTGGAAAAATGAAAGTAGCAGGGACTCTTTTATCACTTTCTTTAATATGGAATTTTTAAATTGTACTTTTGATAAGGTATCAAAATAAATTGCTACTGTTGTGGGGCCAAATGCTCCCCTCTGTTTATTTTATAAATAGTTTTATTGGAACACCACCATTTCCATTCATCTACATTGTACCTGTGACAGCTTTCATACTGTGAGACAGAGTTAGAGAGTTTCAGTGGAGGCTGTATGACCGGCAAAGCCTAAAATACTAACTATCTGACCTTTTACAGAAACAGCTTACCAGCTCCTGATTTAAATTGAGTATACTTAATATTAGGGAAGGGACTGAAGAGAGAGGGCTGAAAGGTTAAGAATATTTATTCCTTTAAAGGACTTGGGATCATTTCCAGCACCCTTATCTGTAGGTTCACAACAAAACTCTTGACTCTAGTTTTATGGGATCCAGTGACCTCTTTGACCTCCAAGGGCATTCCACACATGTTGTGGATGTACATGCATACAGGCAAGATACTCATCCACATAAAATAAAAATAAATCTTTTTTAAAAATTAGAGAAAAAAATATAAACTCAATTTGGATTTGAATAGACAGAAAGACCACAGCATATAATTCATATAAAATGTTGCCACATTATATGCTAGGGTTTGTTGTTTGGCACTTGTTCAGTAGCCTGAGTTTAGCCTACAAGATAGCCACAGATTGACTGTAATCCATCTTCAAACCTCACAGGCTGCTGACTCAACAATAGACCTTTATTTTCTGTGTGTCTGAGCTAGTAGCTAAGCAAAGGAACCTGGGAGGTAGACCAGTTGTCTGTAGTTTGGGAATAAATAAAAGTGATGAGCATATTGGATGCTGTTTGGGTATAGTGTTTTTCCACATGGTGGTAGAAGATGATTTAACAGAAATGAGTGGAGAAGGAGCTGATTGATCCTTTCCTTTTTAAACAGTTCTCCCTGAAAGAATAAATTTACCTTGTATCCTCATACTTAAATATTAATACATTTTCAACAATAATTTGTTGATAATTGATGTATTCCTTTTTTTCCTTTTTCTCTTTCTCTTTCCTGCTCTCCTCATATTATCTCTCATTCCCTCCCTCAACCCTTCTCTTCCCTTCTTCCTTCCTTTCTTCCTTGCTTCCTTGGGATTGAACATAGAGCTTCACACAAGCCACGCAAAGACTATACAGCTAAGCTATACTCCCAGATCTCTACTTTCCTTTATTGCAGAGAATATCTCCTTAGTATTAGCAACATGCAAGGTTATTGTGGAATAGGGAAAAACTTGAATATATAAAATTTATTATTTTGATAAAACAAAACTATTAACTACTTTAGATATTGAACATTTATTTTCAGAAATAATACTATCTAGTGAAGTAATATTTCAACTGTAATGAAAATCAGGGGTCTATGTTTGATTTTGTGCAGCTTTTAAAAATATAGTATTTTATTAACTCTTTGAAAATTTTATGCATACATACAATGTATTTTGATAATATTCACCAATCATTCTGCCTGCTAACTTATTTCAGATCTATCATCCACTTCCTTACCCGCTCCCAGTTGGTGACCTCCTTTTTAAATATTCCAATTTGTGGTGCCCATGTACTCATGGGTGGGAGGCCATTTACTGGAGTGTGGTCTACCTACCAGGGGCCAATAGAACCTTAAAAGAAAATTGATCTCTCCCAGAAGCCATCAGCTATCAATAGCTTTTCAGTTAGGAATGGGGCCTTGTGAGCCCCATCCTGCTTCTCAGTAGCATGTTGACTGGCTTCATCTTGTGAAGATCCTGTGTAGACATCCACAGCTGCTATGAGTTCATGAGTACATTGACCTTGTCATGACCAGCAGACACTGTTTCATTATGGTCAACGCTGACCTCTGGCTCTTACAGGCTTTAGATTCCCTGTTCCACAGTGGTCCCAGAGACTCGGAGGTTGGTGTCGTGGATGTCTCATTCGTGGCTAAGCACTCTACTGACACTTACCTTCCAAATGAGTTGTGAATTTTTTTCTTTCCATTCTACACAGAGACTTCTCTGATGTAGTCAGAGCCAACTAACCTACACTAAGCTGCACCTCAGGTTGTTAACTAAAGAAATGCATTCTTGTTACATGCTGATTCATAAAAATCAGCAGAGGATTTATAAACATGGCAAGATTAATTATTTTACTGTTTTTTAATGGCTTTCATAATTTAGTTTCCATATAACTCAGCTTACATAAATATCTTGAAAGTATCTTTAAATACAAATATTATATTTATATTTTTCCACTTAATTTCTAATTTTGAAAACATTGGTGTCACAACTTCTTACAAATAGGAATTTAATATTCAAAACAATAGCAAGTGTTTATCTGCTTTGGAATAATTCATGTTTTCAAACTTAGATATAAGGGTTTTTTGAAAAGAAATTTAGATGAAATTCTTTTAGAAACTTTACAATTTACATTGAAATTATTTGACTGTCTTAAAGTGTCAACACAAAAAAACCCCTACATCTTTGTTGTTGTTGTTGTTGTTTGTTTGTTTTTAGAACAGGATCTCTGTAGTCCTGACTGTCTTGAAGTTCTCTATGTAGAACAGGATGGCCTCAAACTTACCGAGGTCCTCCTGCCTCTGCTTCCCAAATGCTGGAATTAAAGGCGTGTACTACCGCACTCAGCCCTACTTTTATAGCTTAAGCAGTATTTGTTAACTGAATATTTTTATTTTGTAATTTTTGTATGATTGCTTTTCATTTGTTCTTCATACCTTTCTAAATTTTTTTTTGCTTAATTTTAAGAACTTTATTTTACTAAAAACTAAAACTACTATTGAGTAAATTAGTACATGAGAACTGTCAAAACTATCCAATTTCTAGAGGTAACAGCCAGGAATGGCTTGGATTCCCTTCCTTCGAGGCAGATTGTATACACGCTCAGGGCTCAGAGCCTTGCCTCCTTTCTTTGTCTTTTAAGTTTTATAGATTTTTTTTTTTTAAGTTTGAGATCTTGGTTACACTATTTTGCTGCTGTCTTTTTTTTTTTTTTTTTTTTTTTTCTGAAAAGTTTCCAGAGAATGGATGATTTTGAGACTCTTAAAACTCTGGCCAGGAAAGGAAATGGTCAGAGGCAACTGAATATTCCAAGTTACTGAAGGCTCTGTGTTCTGTGTCAAATAACCCCTTCCTTCCTCCAACCTTGCTGCATGACTTTGGTATTTTGTCTGAAGCAAGGGCAACAATAAGGCAAATACTATAATGCTTAATCACCTTCCTGCCTATATATGGGTTCATGCAAAACATTCCATTCCAGGCAGGGCATTTTGTGAACGATTAACTCCTTCCTAAAGATGCAGTGGGAGATAACTTACAACTAGAACTTTCCCCAGTGTTGCACTTTTGATTGGGCCATTTGGATTTTCTGCTTTCTAAGTGGGAATGGTAGATTGAATGGAGGGAAGACTGGCACCTTACACTTCTAATATTTTCATTAATCTTAATGGCTCATTTTAATTAAAATGTAACAAAATAATCAACATTGTTCCTGTCATTCAGTATTCATGCCTTGAGACTTAGTGACCAGTGCCCTGACATGTCTGTGGTTCTTTATGGTTGGGGTAGGGGATCACCACAACTTGAGGAATGGTATTAGAGGGTCGCAGCATCAGGAAGGTTGAGAACTACTGGTGTAGAGTCTTGTGGCTCAGGCTATCCATTAGGTCCTCATATGCTGAGGAAAAGGCTGTGCTTTTAGGGACATAAAGCATACCTGATTTGACTGTGTTTCTCTTGAATTTATGAAAGCATAACTTAATCAATCTCTATCTCTGTCCCCACCCCTGTCCATCTTTTTTCAGATATTATGCCTTGTAGCTCCCATTAAAAATATCTTGAATGGCTGGATACAGTAGCTTTTGGCATGTGCCTGTTGTCCCAATACCTCAAGACTAAAGGAAGAGAATGGTTTGAACCTAGGAGTTTGAGGCTAGTCTGGACAGTGTAACAAAACCCTTCCTTAGACACAGACAGACACACACACACAGACACACACACACAGACACACACACACAGACACATACACACACACACACACACACACAGTGTGGTAGTTGAGAAAACAAAGTACAGAGGTGAAAAGTATCTAGAGATGGTACATAGAACAAAATGAGGTTGGAATCCTGAAGAACACTAGGCAGAGACAGTCAGATATTTGAGGATGTGGAATTAAGAATCCAGAGAGAACTGGGGAACAGGGATTTGTGGGCATCTCAGAGGGATCTGAAGTGTCTTTGGACTTCATTGTCAAAGATGACTCTGGGGAATGTAGGTTGAGGGTTTTGTCACTGAGAAACCAATAGAAAAGAGGGTGGGGAGGAGTGAAGGGGGAAATTGTGACTGTATTTCCAGGGACGCAGGTGTTCATAGTAGCTGGAGCACATAGTTCTCAGCCAGATCTGTTAGTTTTTGTGTTGTGTTCTCTCTCTCTCCCCTTGTCTCTCCTGATTCTCTCTTTTACACACACACACACATACACACACACACACGCACGCACGCACGCACGCACGCACGCACGCACACACACGTACGCATGCACACAGAAATGCATACCTACATCCCTAGAGTCTCTTGACTGTTAATTTAGATGATTTCTTTGCAGTGGTACAAGGCGAGGGAGACTCTTGCCATCTTCCACATTGCTTCTCTAGCTTGACTGTGGCTGGGGAGTGGGGGAGTGTTCAGGGACTGAGATCCTTTGACTGGCTACTGGCCCATCCACGGCAGTGGTTTTTTTTTTTTTTTTTTTTTTTTGAGAAATTTGAACTTCTGTTAGCATCAGTAGATGGTTTTGTGTTTTCAGGCTCGCTTTGGTTTCCTGGGTTTTATTTTTACTTCTTTCTACCAGGCTCTAGCCAGGTTCTGATAGCAAGGACATCATCTCTTACAAACAGCCAGGTTTCTTGTAGTTGAAATAGTCCAGTGGTGCCACATCTGTATATTTAAGAAGGAAAACTGAAATTGCATGTGCATCTTACGAACGGTGCATCGATATTCTTTTTCTTTGTTTTTAGTTTCCTTCAGCGGTCCTAATTAGTTTTCAACTGGGAACATTAAGCCAATATGAATTTGGACTGTACTTTCCAATTGGTTTTCTTATATGAGTTCTGACTTCTTTATCCAGCTTGAAGTTTTCCAAGTTCGAGTCTACCTTTAGACGATAATGAAGCCAGGTAATACAAGCTGAGAGCAGCATTCTTTTTCAAGCCTTTCTAAGGGATTGTGCTCGGTGTAATGCTTGGATAATGAGCTGAGTTGTTTACTTGAAAATTATCTTTATTGCTGACTCTGGGGCCTGTGATGTCATCTCCTTGGACAACCTATTTTACAAACAGGGAGCAAATTATAATGTGTGTGAAGAATCTACAAAAATTGTTATGTAGGTTTTTCTAGTAAAAACAGTCTCTTCCATCACAAGAGTCTCTTCAGCACTCTGCACAGTGAGGATCCATGGAAGGATCTTGACCAGGTAATTGAGTCTCACCAGCATGAAACTGAGTGGATCTGAATCCGGAAAGGGTAGGGCAGGAGGATGACAGAGAAGGAGAGGGGTGCTGTGGTTGCATGGGCTCAGATTTCCAGTAGTACCATTGACTGGTGTGGTTGGACCAGAGGTACATGGTCTGCTTTCTTGAGGGGTAACCCTTTTTGTGTTTCTCAGCTCTTTGTTAATCAGATTTCTTTACACTCTTAACATTTATTGAGGGTTTAAAGGGTCATCATACATATTGAGTTGGTGAATATTTACTGTATTAAAAGTTAAAACTAATAAAAGATTAATTCATCCAAAATATCAAAGTTTTGGTAAGTTTTCATAGAATATAACTTTAAAGATTTTGGTTGGAAAAATGTCATTGATGTTTGTTTTTGTCAGTTTTGTTGATGTGCTGCATAGCTGAAGGACACAGTCTCAGCTCTGCTTCTGCATTCAGTCTGTCCTTTGGAATATTACAGTGTAAGTTGTGATAGATTGAGTGAATAGAGTGGTGTAAATGGCCAAAGGACATGATGTACTTGAAAGTTATATGAACCTAGCACTATGCATGATGAATATACAACAGTAATTGAAAAATGAGACAAGTCATATCTTAACAATATGGAGCTCATATACCTTTAGGAGAATTTCAGTGATCTCAGATTGTGTCTCGGCCACACTTTGGGATCACTTGAACTAATGTATACATTGTATGAGAGCAGAGACCACTTCCGTGGTTTCCTTGGGACCTGGAAAATATCTTTAAGTTTACTCCTTCAGTGTGTTTACTGGCTCAACTTTCCCCCTAAAATTCCAGGGAAAAGCACCATCCAGTGAATCAGACTACAACTTCCTTTTCAGGAGTCTTTCCTTCGGTTAGTCATACTGTAAGAATGTCTCGACTGCTTTCGATTCAGCTGTTAGATAGGTGTCCATGGGCCTTTCCATCGTGCTTGTGACTGGTTACAAATCAAGATAAGTCACTGAAAGGGAAAAGAAAGACTCATCTGAGTGCAGTGAATTCTAGGAAGTCTTAGAGGTTGCCAGGAGAAATAAGCTGAAATTGTTTTCTAGAAACAGAGTGTATAGAAACTGAATTTTGGGGAACTCAGCTGGTAAAATAGGATCCATTCTGCTTCCCTGGAAGCCTATACCATCGTCCAATTCACATTTTCAGCAGCAAGGCAATGGCAGGTACCTGGAGAGTGAGCGGGAAGGGTGGAAAGATGCAGCTCAGAACAGTTAGTTGCTAAGGATTAAGTTTTAAGCTTTTGATAAAATGTAGGTAAACAGTATCAGAAGGTATCTTCAAAATTGGTAAACTTTTTAATAAAATATGTTTACAGCTGACATTTACAACAAGTTGGAACAAATCTATTAGTTGCATCAGGAAAGGTCTTGGTGGGTATAATGGTCTACAAACAGTTGTTTTTGCATTGGACTCACACAGGAATGGAAGTGAGAATAGTTTCTAAACAGCATGATCTTGTGTGCTTTATGAGAATGAGTAATTGTGGCATTTTCTAACTGCTTGTCTGTTGGGCACAGAAAGTCATCACGGAACATTCTACTAATAGTCTCTGAACTTCTTTCTCTGTCCTTTTCTTCCTGGGCCATATACTGCTGCCTTTAGCGCTTCAGCATGGAAGGGATCTCAAATGTCATTCAGAATGGCCTCCGCCACACCTTTGGAAACTCAGGTGGAGAGAAACAGGTGCTCCATTCTCCTTATTTCACTCATCCTCTGCTTGTTCCTTTTCTGTGGGAGGGCCCTGAAAGTTGGCACTTCTGCCAATTTAGTAAGACCATTGTGTAAAGGAGAGATATGCCGTTCATTGTATCTGTAGTCCTGGTAATGGACAGATTCTCCCCATGGGGGAAAAGCATTTAGATTGGACAACAGACCTATTTCATTGTTAAGCAGGTTTCAGGGCCCCATTTCTCATTCCTGCTTTTAACAAATAGATATTAATATACTGACATCGTTTGCATGATTGTGAAAACAACTGAACTAGGACATGATACTTCTAAAAAATTAGAAAAGATCTCATTTTAAGGAGAATGTAGCTGGAGGTTGGTATCTTTGAGATTAGAGTTTCAGATAAAAAAATTTGCAGAGAGTAGATTTGACATTTTTAAAAAAATCTGACATTGGGTACATTGTATAGTGAACCAGCTCATTTGTCAACCAGGTGAGGAATAAAACATCATATATATAGAATTATATGCCAAGAGACTGTAAGTCAGATATGTAGCAACTTGGTTTGTATTTACAGTTTTGCATAATTCAAAGGATGGTCACAAACATGAAAATGTATATATTGGTGAATATGTTTGAAATTATCTTTCACTATTTGATAATTCTGTTTGAATAAGACCCTCTTCTAGACCAGGTCTTAGATGTGTACATGTGCCAATGTGACGTGTAGGCAGTTTATCAAAAGAACCCAATGCCTAGAGATTCTACAGAAGGTTTAGGCTTTTGTCTATAACTCAAGAGGAGAGAGAATTTGTATTAAAGAGGGCAGGTTCACACTGACATTCACAGCTGATAGAGAGGCTCCATGGGGATGGTTGAATTCAAGTTTTTATTCTCTAACACTTGCCTCCTTCAACTTGTATATTGGAAAAATAACTGACAGACTGACATGACTCGTGAGCAGGTGGGCATACAGGCCAGTGCACAGGTTTCTGATACTTCTTCACATTGCTTGACACATGCCATGAGTGAAAGCTTAGGTGGGTGCCTTCCTGGTGTCTATGTATGGCCTCTTTATAAAGAAGCATATAGAAGATAAGGCTGTACAGTTGAGCCTTATCCAGAGCAGTCTAGTCCAGAAAAGCTATGGGACACTTTGATTTTAAAAAGTTGAACAGCTCATTTTAATTAATTGTCTGTATTTACCTGAGGCCCAATTATTGTTTTTTTAAATTAATTATTATTATTATTATTATTTTTTAGGTTTTTAGAGACAAGGGTTTCTCTGTGTAACAATCCTGGCTGTCCTGGAACTGACTCTGTAGACCATGCTGGCCTTGAACTCACAGAGATTCACCTGCCTCTGCCTCCTGAGTGATGGGATTAAAGATGTGCATCACCATGCCCAGTCCCAATTATTGTTTGTTTAGCAACTTTCTTTATCTTAATCTTTCAGTTATTCATAGAATCACATAGTCTGTGGGGGATTAGGAACAGAGCTAGAGCTGAGAACAAACGTGGAGGAAAGACTTGAAGAAACTCAAGGGTAGGACAGGATAGAACACTAGGTTTCTCTGAGCTTTTGTAAATTGTCTTGAACTGCACAATAGAAGATTCTAGACAGTTGTTTCTAGAACATGCTTTCATGAGATTTTCTTTTCCTTCTTTTTCCCGGGTGGGGGGAAGTGTGGTCTTCTATCCAAATGTGATCCTCCTTTAGAGGGCGTGAACTGGCTGGACAATTTGTCACAAATTCAGAGATTATTTTTATTCTTCATTTACCTTTTATGCCATTCTATCTCACTTTTCTCATCTCTGATATCTAAAAATCACTTATATATACTTACACAATCACTTAAATATTAATTATATGTTTCAGTAATTGTTCAGGGAAGTGAGTCTTTGTTATTAATGTCTGGAAGAAGTTGGCTTGTGTTCTGAAACATTGTCATGTCATTCATGTTGACTATTGTTTTCAACCAGAATAAGAATGGTCTTGAAAGGGAACGATTCGACTGCCAAAAATTACTATTTGTATAGTATTGCTAAAGCTATGCTGTTAGTTTAATTACTGTTTTGAAATTGGGTTGAAAAATATGCAAGGAGAGTCCAGAGAAGATTTCACTTTAAAAAAGAACAAATTGAGCCAGTTGCCCTCAGACCTCGTCCTGTGGAATGTTCAATGACAGAGCCATAGGAAGGTGGCTAATTATGTTGACATGAGACTCATACACAGTAGGTAGAATTGGGGAGACCAGTGAGCGTCTGTGGAAAGTTAGACATGGCAGGGGTGACTCGGCAGGGGGACTCCTGTGCCCATGCGCCCATTTCCAAAATCAGCCCCTGCTCATGTTTTAAAGTAGACCGTCTAGAGATTGCGTTGCTTTGAAGGTAAATTCATTCAGGCTTAAATGATGTTTTTTTGTCCTTTTAACTTGGCAGTATTTGACGACAGTCATCCCTTACGAGAAAAAGAATGGTCCACCGTCTGTTGAAGATCTTCAAATATTAACAAAAAGTGAGCAAAGACATATTTAAATTGTTTCTTGTTTGCCTTTTGTTGATTCCTAAACTCTTGCTTTTATATCTGAATTTTATTTTGTTTGTTTTGCCAGTGTAGTCTGGTAAGTGATGGATGCCACCCTTTGTTCTTATGACAGTAAAACACATAACTATAATATCAAGTGTAGCGCTGACTCAAGTGTTCTCTGAATTTTTTTCTCTTAGTTTTTGAAATATGTATGAGCTAAGATTTTTTATTTTAGGAAATATGTAAGTTGAATCTCCATCATTGTACATGAGAGCATGTCTGTCACCAAATGAAATGCTTTGTGGGTCTTCTGTGACTTAGTGACTGAATAGGAGCGGTATAGAGATTTAGGGAAGACACCCGCCTTCTGGGGAACGGAAATCCAGAGGTAGGAAGGCCTCAGGTTGGCAGTGAAACACTTTAAGGACATGCATTTACTTAGCAAACATTCCTGGGGTCTGCTGTGTGCCAGGCTATTTTCTGAGCGCTTTAGATACATTAATGAATAAAGCAGAAAGAGATATCCACCTGTCTGTGTGGGTATATTTTAAAATGATCTGTGAGATTAACATATGTCGAATAGAGTATGTCTGAGAGTAGTCATAGATGGCCACCAAACTAGTCACAAACTATTTTTTATTTTCAGTATTTCCTTGGAAGTCAGTTTCTCTCTTTTGGTAGCAATGGGAAATTGTGCTAAAAATACTTTCTCAGTTTACCCTATAGCAAATAAACTTTGTGTGATTTGGAGCAAGTCACAATCGACTTGGCTTGGGCTGGACATATGGCTCAGTAGTTAAGAGTACAGATTGCTCTTCCAGAGGACCATGATCAATTTCTAGCACCCACATGGAAGCTCAAAACTGTCTGTAACTCTAGTTTCACGGTATCTGAGATCCTCTTCTGACTCCACAGAGGCCAGGCACAAACATGATGTAGAAATAGGCAAAACAACCCCATACTAAACAAATAAATTAATTAAATAGTTGTCCAAATTTCACTAAAAAAGAAAGTGAAGGGATTGAGCATTGACCCTTGTGGCTGGCATATGTAATCCAGCTCTGAGGAGGCTGAGGCAGGAGGATTGCCATGACACTATGAGACTTAACCATCCTGGGCTACAGAGTGAGACCCTGTTTCAAAACAAACAAACAAAGAAAGAAACTATGAAGGATTAGACTTGTTACAAATTTACGATTACTTCTAACTGTAAATTTTATAATTGCTCATTAGAAGGACATGAAAATGTGTCATGCGGGTGGATGTGGATAGTGAAACATGGGTTTGAAGCCTAAGGCCGACAAGCAGCTTCCTCCTAGCCACTCACTGCCTGCTGAACTCGGCTGCTTGCTCTTTTCCATGGTGAGCAGTACATAAAGTCTTATATTTAGATATAGATAAATTAAATGATGCCAGTCAGTCTAAGATAAAGAAGCCAGCACTCTGCTGGATGGCCAGCCCTCTCATTTTCTGCAAAAGTTTGCAAATTTGTGAGTGTCCAAGATCACATAAGATGGTTAATTACAGGGCTGAGTCTCTTAATTCCTGGGCAACTCCACTCTGAATGTAACTGGCTCCTGGAATGTGATTTTATAGGGAAGTTTAAAAAAGGTGGAAATGCTGATCCTAACAGTTGTCTAAAGAATAGAGCATAAATACCGCTTAGAAAACAGGAATTATTGAGCCCAAGAGCCAGCTCAGGGATGAGACAAAGTCATAGCAGTTCCATACGTAGGGTGTTCTTTGATGATGTTTTCCTAGATGGATACAGGCTTTGGAATATCCGGGCATCTCTGGGTGACAGAATATTGTCCACTCTAAGTCAGCCCTGATGATGCTGTGGTGATGAGAGTGGAAAGCATTTCTCTCGTGAAGACATTTGGGTACATCAGGGCCTCTGATGTCACCACAGAAGAAAAGCTGTTTATGGCTCTGTGGCCTCCCTCCTAGAAGCTTCGGGAAGGGAGTCATGGGCAGCGAGATGGTAGTAGTAGCTGTGACTTACATTAGTTGTGCTCTTTGTGGTGAACGCTAGTTTCTTTATGTCCTTGTATGTACCGAGGATCCTCATCAACAAGCCTCCGAAACAGACCTAATTATTTTCCTCAGGGGACAGAGGAGGAACTTAGTACATAGGGTGGTAAAGAACTTACTCATCATTAGAGAAGTGGTGGAGCCAGGGTTAAAACCCCACAAGGCTGATTTGACAGTTACACTGTGCAGTCTTCTCATACATCCAGGGAAAACATTAACTATGAAGGTACAATTGTGAATTTGTCTCAACCTAGGTGATTTAGATTAAAACTGATGCTGAGAGGCTGGTGTTTAAGTTTTGGTCTTCACCAAGAATGTAAAATCATTAGGCTGGCAGGCAGGTGTACCTCAGTGGTAAAGCACTTAGGCTGGCGTACATGAAGCCCCGGGCTTGATCCCAGTAATATAATTATGTGCATGTGTGTACCCTCCTACACACACACACACACACACACACACACACACACACACACACACACA
>CAJQZJ010032972.1:596716-610798 GCA_907164525.1 Lophiomys imhausi | reverse complement strand
CACACACACACACACACACACACACACACACACACACACACACACACGTACGCATGCACGCACTATGCATACATATATAGAGGAGGCAAAGCCTTTCTTTAGGAAATGGATCCTCATCTTCTTCCCTAGTAGAGAAGTTATTCAGAGCCTAGAAGATGCTGGGAGCTGCCTTCTGACCTTTCTTCATTTGACCTTTAAATATTTTCACAAAATCTGACTAGTCTAGCATTTGGAGAATAGAGCTAAATCTGCTCTTTCTCCAGGAGGTCCTCAGTTCTGAGGGTGTAGGGCTCATTAGAGTGCACACTATCCTGTACATCAATCACCTCCCAGCATCCACTAGAGCAAAGCAGATGCTCCACAAACAGTCTGGTGCCTTTTTCCTGCCTCCAGTGCTTGGGAGCATTAAACCAGGGAAATGATTTCCACTTCCACACGGAGCCTTCACTGTGTCTCCTTATTTAGAAAGGATCCTGTAATTTGTGTGAATCAGTTACACCATATCATTTATTACTGTTAAGACTACAACTTTGAAATGAAGCATAATTTTTGGTCTGAACCCACTGTCCTCTTGTTTTGCAGTTCTGCGGGCCATGAAGGAGGACAGTGAGAAAGTTCCGAGTTTGTTAACCGACTATATACTGAAAGGTGTGTTTTACGACATTGTGGAGGCATTGGCCGGAGAGCTGTGCTTAGTAGATGTGTCATCTTGTTGACAAGAAAAAGCATGTACAGCTTGGTTAATGTACAGTGACAGTAGACAGGCAAATAAAGTGTGACTGTAACATTAGGGCTCTACAAAATGTAGTTTCTGTTTGAGATCCTGGGGTGGAAAGAATTCTCCAAGCTGAATGGTGAACACTCTTTAGAGCAGGAAGTAGGAAAATATTAAAAAGACATTGAGCTCAGGGCGTGGTGACGCATACCTTTAATTCTAGCACTTGGAGGCAGAGGAAGGTGGATCTCTGAGTTTAAGGCCAATCTGGTCTACATAGAGTTCCTGACAAGCCAGGGGGTACGTAGTGAGAGTTTGTCTCAAAAAATAAAATAAATAAATTTTAAAAAATGACATGACCACTCTTTCTGTCCTTTAGGTGTGGACATGTTGGTCGTGGGAAGCTTGGGAAGGGTTGTCTCTATCACCTTGAGGGCAGTAGAAAAGGAAGGACAGGTCTGCCAGGGTGGATAGAGGAGGAGAGAAAACTGTGGAGCACAGAATAGACCAAAGTTGCAGGCAGAGAAGGGAAGGAGAAAATCAAGATTTCTCAATGGTGAGACGTGGGTTGTAAGTATTAGAGCACACGATCTGGATCACACAGGCTGGGGGTATTGAGGAAGGAAAGGAAGGCGGAGGATCATGGGCCTCATTTTGCTGAGAAAAAAGCAAAAATCCAAATGGTACCTCCCCAGTCTAGGGGAAGAGAGAGTTCATGTAGGTATAGGAAAAGTGAATGCTGTTCAGTGGACTCATCGTTAAAGGTAACATTTGTTTATGGACTGGATTTGAAAGCCTCACAAAGTTTACACCTTGTAGTTGACTGGACTTGGAGAGCAAGCACTTTTCAGTATGGCTTTCTTTGGCTTCTCCCTTCCACCAGTTAGTAGGAGTTAAGAGTGTTCTGACTTCTGAGGCATTTGCTATCTCCAATGGGCTTTTTATTCAGCTGTAGCTTCATAAAAATGAAAGAGCCCACAATGAATGATGACGAAATATCTCTTGTAGAGACTTGACATGTAAAAACAGCAGCCAGCTATTTGCTAGTGGGTTAGCACTGGTGGAAAAGGCTGGGTCAACATCTTTTTAAAAAACTTTTTTTTTTTTTTTCCTGATGGCCTTTTCTCCCTGTTAAATTAATGATTTTTTTTTCTTTTGGTACCTGACATCTTTGTTTGCTTTTGTGTTATGTTAGCATTGGTATGAAAGCTGGATGACTCAGAGGTTTGTTTTAGACAGGAAGTAGGAATGAGACAAACATAAAGGACATATCTCAGTCTTAAATTACACAGGGTCTAGAGGGCATTGCCAGGAAGGCCAGACAGTGGCTTCAGAAGGATGTCAGTTATGACCTGGGGAACAGGGCTGGGAGAAAACCTAGCACCGTTCCTGTAAATATTCTCCTCCCACTTCCTGGACCAGCCCCTCCCACTGGCTGTCTTCACATCTTGTCTGGCTGTCCTGTACCTGCTCCCTATCAACTGTTCTCTGCATGTGTTGTGCATCTGTCTGCCTTATGCTGTGAAGTCTGGGTGGAAAAGCAGCTGGAACTCAGCAATGATGCTGTGTCTAGAACGAGGAAAGGGGAACAGAACGTAGAGGCATTCAGGGCTTGGGAAAAGTGCCAGGGTGGCCTTATGGATAATAAATGCTCTTTTTCTGCCCAGCCTATCGTTCCTTCTGGGGACCAGTAATAGGATCCTGCATGGAAGGGGTTGTTGCTCAGAATGGAGAGTGATGTGCCTTCTCCTGGCTTAACTGGCCTTCTTACTGCCCTAACGGATGAGGTGGCTTGGCTTTGTTAATATACTTTAGTTTAATGCAGAGGTGAGAAGTGAAAGAAGGTGAAGTTACCCCTTTTGTCTGACCTAAAGGTGCTGCTGGGCAAATGCAACTTTTCACTTAATTACCACCCTACAGGCACTGTTGACTTCAGTTACAGTACCAGAGCCCTGGGTCACACTGTGGCTGTCATCACTGTCCCAGCCCTACAGAGCAATGGGAGTGGGCAGACTCTCATATCTTCTTAGACTTCCCCAGAGGCCTGTGCTGTTAGAGGAGCTATGATATGGGGCTGGAGTGGATGAGTTTACATCTCATATGCTACCCTGAGACATGGCCTTTAGGTGTCTCAGTTCTGAAAAATTTTAATTACTGAGTCTTAGAGAAATTTTCATTTTTGGTTGCAACCTTGAAGTCTTTTAAATATGCTATTATAGATCCTTGTAGTGGTATGTAGTGGCACTTACATATAGAATGTTTGTAACATTTTGTATATTTAATTCAGGTGTATGCAGGAGATACATTTCTACCTGTTTCTTTTCTTTATTGTAGTTCTGTGTCCTACATAGAGCAGTGTGACAGTGGGATTGCTTTCCCTTCTGTGGACTCCAGGCTTGCTTTCCTACAGTGCTACCCGGGAACATGGCTGTCACAAGTACCTGCTTTTGGAGACCCAGCACATCTGAACTTGGATTTGCAATTCAGTATTATTAGATGATGACTTCACTAATCTGTCATATGCTTGCACCAAGAGAGCTACGACACTCTCGAATTCTGGAGATTGGTTTTGGTGGACGTAACCATGGTGAACTGGTTTTGAAGTTGACGGAGTCAAGAAGAGGGATGTGAACCGTGCATGCCGCTATGGTTTCTATTGACAGTGTGGCTGTTAATTTTGAATTCCTCCATCTGAACTGCACTGAAGAACTAGATTAAATCACTGGGTGAACCAAATATTGCTGTTCTTCAGTGATGTGAGAATCAGTGTTGAGTTTTCAGAGCATCTTCAGAACATTACTTACCAGTATTGTCTGAGAGACTGAGATCCAGCGTGGGCTGCTGTGAAGTGGAACACCACCACCTGCATCTGCGTTATTTGGCCTAATCATGGATGCCAGACACTGTTTGGAAACTAATTTTGTAATTTCTGCCTGTTCTACCATTGTTGGTGTGTGAGCTGTTAGGATGCCATTCATAATCATTATGAACTTTGGAAGTGTTTGTTTTGTGTCTGTGAAGAAGTGTTTTGAAAGGGGTTCATGCCCTCCAAGGTGCTTTGGGACCTACTGTGGTACTGCTTTTCCTCATGGTTGTGTTGAGTTTTATTTACACTCATGTGCTTTTCTAGAAAAAGCTGCTCATGGCTACGACACTAATCATGAACACTTTTGCCAGTTTCAATCAAGTCAAATGGCATTTAATAAAATAATAACTACTTAGGTGTCTTTGAGGTTTTGTTTGGTTTTGCTCTCACAGTGCCATTATTGGACTTCATGTAGAATTCACTACTAAGCATGCACAGTGGGGAGGCTCTCATTAGCTGCAGTGGGAAAGGGACCTTTCTAGATCATACTACAATGCTGTGGAGTGACAAGCCATCTTCCTGTTTTGCTGGGCAGTGAGAATCCAAAGAGCTGTGGCAGAAGCTGAGTGTGGTTAAGAGTTTTTTCCACCTTAGAGTCTCGTGCATATAGACTGTCTACTTCCTTCTCCAGTCACTGATTGCTGGTGACTGCTGTAGTTATAGGCTAGTTTGTTATCTGGTGGCATTTGGCATCAGCTGTTCCTAGGAGACTGTGGACTTCAGTGTCCTGCTTGATAGTGAAGATGTGGGACTATTTGTCAGGTCCCTTTTAATTGCTGAAGACAGTATTAAGAAACTGATTAGAACAGAATTTGTACTGAGCCTTAGACTAAAGAAATAGAACTCTACAGGCAGCCCTTGACCTGTTTACAGTTTATTTTGCAGTCTGAGTTGCACCTGCTTTTTCCTACCAAGTCAGTTCTCTTTAAATGGGTTCCTCAGTTTTGTCTTATAAACCTTCAGTAGTAAGTAAACTGCATAGCATGCTCCACCAAACAAAACCTAAGCCCCGTGATGACTTAGTTTTGATGGGTTAAACACCAAACTCTTCAGAGTTTCAAAATCTGAAAGTTTGTGAGCACCAATGTGATACCCCAAGTGTCATGTGCAAAGTTCCACAGCTGGCCTTGTGGGGCAGGTCTCCAGTCAAAGTGGTACCTAAATTACCCAGACACTATGTCTAAAACGTGTGTATGTGAGACACAAACATTTTTCATATTTAGGTCCCATCCTCAAGGTATCTCACATACAGAGATACACAAAAACCCGAGAATGTCTGCTGTTTGCACTACTTTGGAAAAGGGATATTCAGTCTGTTCGAATGATGAGCATCTTTATCACTTGTGATTGACAGCAGGCAGGCGGGCTTCCTGTCTTCCCAAGAGCAGTATGCCTGTCCAGTGCACTCTAAGGACAAAGTGTTGCAGGAGTCCATGTGGAAGGGCCACCTGCTGAGGGACACTCAGGCTTCTCGCTGCTGCTTGAGGTGTGCTGACCAGCAACCCTGGGAGATCATTGTGTTTTTACCCCAGATCAGAAGTCCTTCTGAAGTGCATGGTTTTGATTTAGTGTTTATTTGCTGCCAAGAGCCAGGCTGTGAACCATCCCATCCCAGCTTTGCTTTATGAAACAAAACAAAACAAAACAAAACAAAACAAAACAAAACAAAACAAAACAAAACTACAGAACTCTGGAGCACTCCAAGTGCTATATGCCGGGTTTATTCTTCAGGAAATTATATTTGTTTTTCTTTTACAAGAGCACAACAGGAACCAAAGTAAAAGAGTAATAGATACAGCACTCAGGATAAATCATATCTTTAAAATAATAAAAAAATTTACACCTTGTCCTATATCCTGTTAGTATTTTCATATGGCCATGATTGAAAAAACAAAAAGCAAAGCATTTACAATTTTTCGATAAAGTTTTCTTTTCTTATGCCAGGAATGGATAAATTGTCAACAAAATTTTATACTAATCAGGCTGATGTAAATCTATTTCAGTAACATATCATTAACAAATTTATTTTGGAAATAGATAAAAATATTGCCCCTTGATAATAAATCTTTTTCCTTTGATGCAAACAGCTAGAACACCTTTTTCTTTTTGATATTCTAAGACAAAAAATGGTTAATCTTCAGATTAATAAATTAGGTCATTATAATAATAAATTAATTTTTTTAAGTTCAGCAACCTCTGTCCAAGTATTTACAACAATACTTGAAAGTTCCTTTACAAAACAGAACACATTTTCTTTTCACATTAAGCATACTGGGTATCCGTGTCTTTCACAACAAGCATTTTTAAAAGGAAAATCAATGCACAAGTGGGTCATTAGTATAAAAGTGCTAAGAGCTGTTTGAAAAGTTAACACTATAGTATACAGTCAGTTATATCTGAGGCAAACTACAACAAACTTCCAGCTTATTGTGGACAATATTCCAGTAGTTGTTTCAAACAGTTGTTTGAAAAAAAAAAAATCCAGGAGCTGATTAGTGATGCAGATAAAACAAAAAAACAAAAAACAAAAAACAAAAAACAAACAAAAAAAAACTGCCAACAGTGTCTCGGGCCAGTGAGCAAATTGAAAACCAAATGAAAGCAAATCCAAAGGAAGAAGACAATTTTTAATAAAGGAGTATCTTTCCATAGCAGGTGAAATGCTGGTTGCTCAAAGTGTATACACAGGTACATACACACATGCACACTCACACACACACACACACAAAAACACATAGGCACGCATGCATGTGTACACACACACACACACACACACTCTTCCAACTAAACTGCAGGTAAATTAGATTGTGTTATTCAAAAACCCTAAGTGATCAGAAGCATTGCTATGGAATGCCTGTTTATCTGCCTTTGTTCTGGTTAAAATCTCATAAAAATACATTCAACAGGAAAACATAAATTGTATGTGTATAAATATATATGTATATATATTATATACACATGAACACAAATACTCTTGTTTTTGAAGCATAAGATAGTTACATAAATATTCCTATAATTGCTAAGTTTAAAGAGGCATCTTTTTTTGAGCTTCAACAAAGGTGCTTGAATAATATACAAGTAAAATGAAGTAGTTTCTATTTTTTAGAATCAGTAAATAATAAGGAAAAAAAAATCCCAAACAGTCTTTTTTTTTTTTTTTAAAGTTTCTTAAGCTAGAGCTTCAACAAAACTATGAACAACCAAGATATAACAGAAGAAAACAGCAACGAACAATGGAGTATAGCCCCTGGAAATGCCTGGTGTCCTTCACCCTTGCTCTCCTTCCTGCCACTCGGTAAGAAAAGCTCCAGCACTCAGGCCAACAAGTGACCTTGTTCTTACTGCTGTCTCTACTAAGAACTGGCTGATTGGCACGGAAGAAAACAAAAGCAGTGAAAAGAGTAATGTACACATCCTTAATAACCCGCTTTTGAGAAATGGTGCTACCCATTCCCCTGGCTTCCACACTGCCGACTGCGGCTGTGACTGTATAGAAGAGAAACTTGTGGCTTTAGACCTGGGATGGCTATCAAGAGTTCTGATGCACTTGTCTGGTGGGATGGCAGCTGGGTTGCAAGGCCTTTTGTGTTCCTGCTCATTCAGGCCTGAGCTTTGCAGCAACCAACACAGTCTTCAGAGCAAGAGGGAAAAAAAAATTCCTCTGGGCCATGAATTGCTTTTATTTTTACTGGCTTTCTCCCTTAGCCAAGCTGACCGAATGAATTGTTTTCTTCCCAACACTACCCTCCCAACCCATTTCCCCAACCAAGCTCTCTGTCCCCACCCCCAAATGTCTCTACAGCTATCTTACAAGCAAATATACTTTAGCAAGTTTTAAAACTTTGGTTCTATGAAAACATGTGGTCAGTTACCTTGAGGCCAAGTGGGAATGCTTGTAGTAGTGCACAATGCTGTAGACCGAGCCCATCTCGGTGAAGTCCTTAGTGCTGGACATCAACTCAAAATCCAATACAATCCACTAAGCAAGTGCACACACTCTAGTTTACTTTAAAGAGCAGATTTTTGTCGTTTTCTGTCTTTCAAAACCTAATCCATGCTGCTGCCTGTGTTCACACTGTTTGGTAGAAATTGTCTGCCTGTAGATGGTTCTGTTTCTGCATGCTGTAGAAGCCACTGAATCGTGCATCTGGTTCAGCAATTCTTAGCATTCTCTGGGAACCATCCACCTGGACTCGCGTGCCTTTCTTGCAGTCCGCAGATACCAGCTGATTATTCAAGGAAGAAGGCTGTTCAGTGAGAGAGGGGGGGGAAAACCCCACAAAGAATTAGCTTACTTGTATATGCCAAATCAACAGAAACTTGGGACCTGACTCAGGTGAGACAATAGTTTCACCATTTGATGATGGCCAGTGCCCACAGGGCATGATGGTTCATTGTAGCTGTCCCTGTACTTTCACTGGTGAAATGATACAGTGAGCTTTCTCAAATCCTTGGCCGCAGGCTTGTTTTTAATAGAGTTGAACATTGGTAGAAGTTATCAGGCAGGCAGATTTCAAAGCAAAATAGTGACTTCTACTCACTGATGCTGAGTGAGGATGGCCTCACAGGTCGGGCCAGTTTCTGTCTGTACCCTGTCATCTCATGCTTTTATAACCGTTTGTCCCTAGCCTTGGATAGTGGCAACTCGGCCTTTTCTTGCTCAGCGACATGTTATAACCAGTCCACATGTCTGGCATAAAGGGTGTGCCCATGTATTTTTGTCACAAAAAAAAAAAAAACAGACAAATTTTATATGCAAGGGGGAGCCCACTAAGCCCAGGGTCTGGGGAAGTTAGATGAAATATTCAGGTTGTCTAATTTAGAAACCTAAACACAAAAGGTAGAGTTAGAGATGGAAGGAACTGTTTACTTCCTTAATATACATTTTCCTTCCTTTTAAAACTGGCGTGATTAAGAGGTCCTTTGATTAAAACAAAAACATTCCCTTGGTGAGAAGTCTGCCTCTCGACCTTGCCTAGCATTATCTCTGGGGCCTCACGCGTCCTGCTCACCCTCACCCTCAGTATCTTCCAAGCTCTTCTTGTCCTCTCCTGTCATCTCTCTTTCATGATTTCTTTTCTATCCCCATTCAAGAACTAAAAGTGACTGAGAAACACTAGAAAATCAAGTTTTGGCTTCAAATATAAGTGATTATTTAGGACTTGCTTGAGCAGATACTAGCTCATTTAAACCTGTGAAAAGTACATCCAAGAAGTTGGGACCATGAGAAGTCAGGACTCATTAGCTAGTGTTTTTACCCAGTGTTCAATATAGCCCTGGGCAAGTATTATATGCTTGCTTGCTACAGCTTGATAAATACTTGGTGTTAAGACTAGCAAAATAAAAGATGACATTGCCTAATATAAAACATTAAGAAAAATTGGGAAAACAGTAGTGTAAGGGCTCTTAGGGTCATCATCATTCATTCACCAAATCTCAAATGGTACCTTAGTTGGTGTCCGGTACCAGCACAGCAGTGGTACCCACTGTTTCTTCTGGTTGATGAGCAGGAATGCTATTATGATGGAGAGGCATATTATTATGGGAACCACAACTGAGACAATGGAGTCCAGGGATGAGTCTTCACTTGGATGCAGCCTGTTATTACCTCTGTAATCTACCTGGAGGTGACCCATATCTAGGAGAGAAGAAACAAGCACTTAGTACTTCAACCAGAATTTTAGAGGATTATTTTAATTATGCTGAAAATACAGATCAGCAGCTTGGTTTTATTACTTCCTGGTATTTTGGGCTAAAAACATGATTAAAGTCTAATGTTGAACCAAAGAATGTAAAGTACTCAGAGGGTACATAGGATTAAGAGAAAACTTGAAGCAACAACAACAAAATGAGGGTAAGAATGTTACTGACTGGGCAAGAAGTTCTTTCCTGCAGCTAATTAGGAAAAATATAAAACACTGGATAGATTTTAAAAAGTGATTAAAATTAGACTAACTTAACATGTTAAAATATCTTGCTTACACTGAATATATATTATATATTACACTGAATACATACTATTAGCATACACACACACACACACACACACACACATGCTAAAATTTAAGTAGGATAACAGGTTTGTTCACTCCTGACAAAGAGACCAGAATAAAGTATGTTCTACAGGTAGAAGCTAGGTTTAATTAGATCAATCATGAGACAGTTGAGTTGATATTCTAGTTCTAAGTTCTAAGCAAAAATGCTTATTTTTAATACACTTGTTGCTGGGCATGGTGGCACACACCTTTAATCCCAGCACTCGGATGGCAGAGGCAGATGAATCTCTGAGTTCAAGGCCAGCCTGTTCTTCAGAATGAGTCCAGACAGCCATGGATACACAGAGAAACCAAAAATACTTTATTTCTTGCCCTAATGAATTATACTAGAAGCACAGGGAGAAGAATAGTTCTTAAGAAAGAGTATCTTTTTGTTCTTTTAAAATATTCTGTGGGCTAGAGTGCTGACCAGCCTGATAACCCGAGTTTGGTCCCCAGAATCCACATATATGTGGAAGGAGAGAATGGACTTCAAAGTTCTCCTCTGACCTCCACATGCATATCCTACACATAAACTCAAAATAATTATAAAAATACTCCTAAAATGAAGGTTTTGAAACTGGAGGTGTAACTCAGCACTAGTGCTTGCCTAATACGGCAAAACCCAAAACAAACTACAAGCCAGTTGTAGAGATGTGGAAAAGGCCATACTTTCTGAGGCCATTCTAGTCAGGTTGTGTGTGTGCATTAAGGGAGTGAAAGATACCAGAAAAACTGACTGTCCTGGAGGCCCAGCTGACAAAGCACAGCTCTGTGGTATTAGGGCAGTGGCTATGGTGCTTCTGTGTGTACCTGGGAGAGGACGGAAGGACTGGAAGAGAGAACTTCTGTCCAAGTCAGTCAGTACAGTGGGTAATACTTGATAGGAAGAGAAAAAAAGGAAAATCATCCTGAAGGAAAATGCCTACTACAAAAGTTATCATTTTATGGATGGATTAGGTTTTAAATACAAAACGAATAAAAGAAGGACTGTCTTCCCATATTCCAAATGATGCCAGGAGTGGTTTCAGGCCCATGTGTCATATGTGAAGATTGGAAAGTCAATTAAGGAAATTCCCGATGAAGAACTGACAGCTCTTTACAAACTTTAGTCTTTCCACTCGGTTGGGACGCTAGAAAGCACATCATGAAAGTTAACCTTGAGCTTCCCTGAACTCAGAGACAACCAGAAATAAAAATCAACACAACTCACACCTTTCAGATCAAAACAAGATGAATTACCGAGGAGAAGCATTTGTTTTCTTGCTCTGAGACTTTAACAGATACTACGTGATGCACAGGCCCTCCACCGTCTAGTTAGTGAGGCCGCTCTCATGACAGGAGCCCTGACTCCCCAACAAGGGCATGTATGCTGACTGACTGAACGAGCACACAGTGCTAACTGTACGTTCAGGGCAATCACACATGGATAGGAATTTGGCTGTCTGGCCATCTGGCTTGATCCAAAGATAATGTTTATAATGCCTAAAGTAACAAGTTCATTAATCTCTCACACAACACACATCACCTCTTCCAAAAGAAGTACAAAAACTGCACAGTGCTTTTGAAATCACCTTTGGAGTCAACAGGAGGCAGTATTGAGCCAGGGCTTGGCATAAATTTAGAGTGGTCTCTTTTTTTTTTAAAATCAGAGTCATTAATTTTAATAAACTGGTGGATGTAGGGTATCTTTTTAAATGTTTATTTATTACTTCAGGTAACATCTCCATCACAGTGTCCTCTTTCCACCCCTCCTAGTCCTGCCCTCCCACCCTCTACCCCCTATCCCTTCCATCCCACTCCTCTGGAGTGGAGTGTCCCTACATATCAGTCCCCTGCCCCAGTTCAGCAGTCATATATGAGGGCCAAGAGCCTCTTCATACACTGGGGTCCTACAAGGCAGCACCACTAGGGCAAAGTGTCTCATTGACAGGAAAAAGTCTATGTTCATGTTCCCTTTGGTGCCTTGGCTGTAGTATAGTTATCCTGTACTATATGGCTAAAATCTGACTATGAGTAATAGATGCCATGTGCATCCTTCTGAGTCTGGGTTAGTTCACTCAGGATGAGCTTCTCTAGTTCCATCCATTTGGCTGCAAATTGCATGATTTCATTGTTTCTGATAGCTAGCTGAGTAGTATTCCATTGTGTAGATGTACATCCAAAATTTACAAAGAACTCAAGAAATTAAATGCCAAGAAACCAAATAATCCAATTAAAAAGTGGGGAACAGAGCTAAACAGAGAATTCACAAAGGAGGAATCCCTAAGGGTTGAGAGACACTTGAAGACATGCTCAGCATCCTTAATCATCAGAGAAATGCAACTCAAGACGACTCTGGGATTTCATCTCACACCTGTCAGAATGGCTAAGATCAAAAGCTCAAATGACAGCACATGCTGGCGAGGTGGTGGAGAAAGGGGAACACTCCTCCATTGCTGATGGGAGTGCAGGCTTGTACAACCACTATGGAAATCAGTCTGGCAATATCTTAGAAAACCTGGAATAGCTTTGCCTCGGGACCCAGCCATACCACTTCTGGGTATACATCCAAATGATTCCTCACCGAATCACAAGGAAGTTTCCTCATCTATGTTCATAGCAACCTTATTTGTAATAGCTAGGAACTCGAAACAACCCAGTTGTCCCTCAACTGAAGAATGGATTAAAAACTGTGTTTCATCTACACAATGGAATACTACTCAGCTATTAGAGTGGTCTCTTTTCTAAAGGAAGTGGTGACAGAAATTCAGCCATATTTTGCTCGTAGCTAACAAGAAACAACAGGAGTTGTTTATTATACACAACTGAAAAGCATAAGAAAGGAATGAAATAAAGCTGTAGAAATCGCTTTGTAATAAACTTTAAACCTTCATGAGGTGAAAACCAGGAAGAGGGATGCTGCTGGCTAACTACAGGACCCCAAGGAGCCGTCAGGAACATCATTCCTCTGCTCATTCACGAATGAGCATTTCACATCAGGCTCTTCTGTCTAGGAATATATTCCTTCCCCCTCATTGCTAAGCATCCAAGCCTGCAGGACCAAGAAGGAGGCATTTATCCAATGACCTGAAGGTATTTTTGACTGATGTTGAGGTGTTTAATATATTTTGGCCACTGTCTTCCCCAGAGTGGTTAGTGAACTTTCACAAGTCATTTGGAAAAACATCATTAAAAAAAAAAATCAGATCTGAGGCCCCTCTCTGGCCTTTGGGCACCAGCATACACATTCACATACCCGCATAGAAACATATGCATATTAACTAAAAATAAAAATCAGTCTCTTTTAAAAGGAAAAAAAATCAGGAATAACCAAAGCAGATCACAAAGAACACAGGACAGATCTCAAGGGATGTCAGTGTTTACCTCTAGGGAGATGGATGATGTCATTTTCACTTGGGGTGGGCCACACGGGAACCTCCAGGTCAATCTCACCATGATGGTTTTTCTTCTCGATGGGCACGTTGGTCGGCTCTGGTACATACATTTCTAGAAGAAGGGAGCATTTTACCTGAGAGATGATGGGGCAAGGTGCCTGTTGTTGGTGTTGATACACCTAATCCAAATAAAGCCTTCAATTCAATGTCCCAGGACGTGAATGACTCATTTTCCCCATTCACAGAGGTCATGTCAGCAGCCACCTTTGTGGTAGCGGAGGAGTTTCTCACCATAGTAGAAGGATAGGAGACTTTCCTACTCTACCAGCCTTTTCTTGTGTCAACTGCTGGCATTTCAGTTCTGTGTGCATTTCTCATTTACACTTGCCTGTCTCTCCACTTTGGCTCTTTGTGTATATCACCCCATCGGTCTCCCCAGGACATGAACTTTCGTCATACATGTGATACATCTGCTCAAAACTGAAACTCCCACTCCTTCAAAGGTCAAATTTCCGCTCTTAGTTTGACAGTCAAGGCCCTTAACACCTTAGTCACCTCTTATCTTTCCCACCTGCTTCTAGATCTCATTGCCCTATGGGTGCTGGCTTCACCTCTCCTATTTTGGGGGTCTTTGGTTAGAAGATTTCTTCATTCCAACTACGAGAGACCATTCAGCCTTTAAAGTCGTGCTCCAATCCTTTCACTGTGAAGTATTCCAGGGCCCTGCTGCTTTATAGCGAAACTTTGGTTAGGAGCTGAGCCCACGGCCTGTACCAGGAGTTGTACAGCCGTTTCCTCCGAGGGCCCCTCTGTTCTCTGAAACACCGAAATTGTTCTTGCTGTGATGGTTACAATAAACTTGCCTTTGCCCCAATTTCTGGTGGGTGGTCAGTTGAGGAGGGACTGGGAAAGCCAACAGAGGAGGGACGAGGGAATAAGCCAGGAGAATCAGTGACCCTGAAGCCAAATACGGAAAGCTTCAGGTAGGAAGGGCCAAAACAGCAGCATCAAATGCCTTTATTTGCCAAGCATGAGGAGGGCTGACAAGGACTTGTATGTTTACTATAGTTATTTTTTAAAGGTTGTGTG
>CAJQZJ010032972.1:569686-596706 GCA_907164525.1 Lophiomys imhausi | reverse complement strand
CAAGATTCATTAACAGAATGCTGTAAGGAAACAGGAGCATCAAGGTGATGATAGAAAGGTTCCTGTCTCACTCAGGGCCTCATTCGGATGTGAGGGGGAGCCTATGTGTGGTCCAGGCTGCCTGGGGAGTCTCGGGTGTGCATGGGATCAGATTGGGAACACTGCCCAGAGGCCGTCCGGTGAAGGCTAAGGCCCTGCGGTTCTGGGATTAGGGCAGGGGATAATGGAGCTGTTTTGGCAGGAGGCACAGAGACAGAAAACTAGAAGACTTGGGGGAGGATCCAGGCAGCTGTGGGGATTCAGGCTTGAAAATGAGAGGTTGAATAAGGCAGAAGGACTTATTCAACCTCTCAAATGGTTACCCTCAGGAAGATAAGAAGGGTTCAGCTGAGGGATTGGGAAGACTACAGATCATGGTGAGGTAGGGGCTCAAACTGCTGAACTTAAAAAAGAATGATCCATTGTTTTTAAATTTGTAACTAAAGATCTATCTTCTTTAATTGCAAATCTTCCATTTTTGTTCTGATATACATTGTAGTACTCCCGTGTTTGATCTTAGGTCTTTTTCCCTAGATTGGTCCAACACTGCACTAAAACTGTTCTGTTCTGAGAGAGCAGGTGCCTTTAATGGGCTGACTATGCCTGTGTGGCTGTACCCTATTTTAAGGGTACAGTATGCAAAGCTTTGTAAATTACCCTGAGGTCTTTGTGTAGGAGCATTTCAACTGGGCTGACCCACTCACTACCTGAGCCATAACTGCTTGACAACAGAAGGACAATATCTGGATACCTGGGCACATTGGGCAGCAACTTCCTTCCACCTTGATGGGCTCGGTACAGGGTAGTGGGGGGCAGCTGACAGTCGAGCAGAGGGTCTGGCCTTGCAGGCAGTAACAGTGTGTGCAGCTGTCAATGTCCCACCGTTCCTCGTCAGCATAGGCCTTCCCACTGAAGTGACACACCACTTTCTTTGGAATTGTGTCTTCTAGTGAAAAAGAAGAGCACAAGGTGAAGTTGACCGTGTGACCTGAACAGCATCATCTATTGGGAAACTAAGAGGAACAGCTTGAAACGGTTGCAGGACGCTTGACGATCACCAGAAAATGGCGAAACATTTGTTTCTCTAGTCCCAACAGTGTTGTCTGCTTTCCTTGGAGCTTCCGAACTCTCTTCCTGTGGCCAGCAAGAAGCCCCACTCAAGGACCACAGAGAATACCGTTACAGGTACCCGAGAATGCTGCTCACTGGAGAAGTCATTAGGCTGTCACCCACAAGGTGATGCAGAAAGGGATAAGGGGTCCAGCTGGGCACACTCACAGAGCCAGGCCTTACCAATCCTCATTTCTACCATTAATGTGTCTTATAAACCATGCTGGAAAATGGCAAGGGATGAGAATGACGGCATGAAATGAGCCACAGCAGCCTAGAGAATTGTTCCCGTCACCTTTCAGGAATAATGCAGGATTTCTCACTGACAAGGACATTTCCACCTTCAACACAATTTTACTTCATTTAACACATTCTCCTCTCAGTACCAGCAAACTATAGTTCTTGAGAACAAAATACACTTACAAATATCTTATTTTGTTTAGAACTTTACATCATCTCCTGCCATCCACATATGCCAACCTTTGCCTTGCAAGTTCTGTTCTCTTAACCTATTCATACTGATCACACTGAAGAGCTAGTCTTTTCCCTCTGGGGCTTAAGTCTGGGGATCCAAGTGAGCAAGCCCAATGATCAACAGTTCAGTAGTAAGGCAGAGATGGGCTGATTCACAGAGAAGCCTTGTCACCAGGCCGATGACTGGCTGGATGACAACTTCAAGTCTGGGACAAATCTGTGTGTGGATTCTAAAGACTGCACTACTGTGCACTGGAAAATGCAAGACTCTTTAGGAAAGTTGGGGTGCTCAGGGCTCACTGTTCCTTCTGGGAGGCCCTTGGGGGTTATGATGTTCACTAGACAGACAAAAGGACTGACCAAAGGATGCCTAAGCAGAGGAATAAAACCTATATTATGCATGAAAAGCCATAGCCCCTGATTCTCAACATTTTTGATACTGTTTCATTACTGCCACCTAAACCTCAACAGGGGACATTTTGATAGCAATGAGAAATCCATTTTCCAGTATCTGGTAAAATGTTATTTGGCTATATCAGTCCATGTTCTAAACTAAGTGTTTTGGTGAATTATTAAGTTAACAACTCATTTGAGGGCTTTCAAACCAAACTGCGACACAGGTGTTTGCTAATATGGAATCTTTAAAAGGGGTGACTTCAATTATCTAAAATGAACATGGGGAATGGGTTGGACAGAGGTACATGGTGTCCTTAATTCAGGAAGTATTCTGACCTCATCATCATTTCATGAAGGATAGCTTTGGCCACAGAACCTAGAGTCTATTATGCAGCAACCTTGTAAGGAAGGCAGCGGTCCTTCACAAAGCAATACTACTGCGTATGTTTTACATAAACCATGAAACAGCTCTAACGATGAGCAACATCTTTATTTATGGAGCAAAACTGCAGCCACTGTAGTTCTTTGTGAGGGACTGGGAAAGAGAAGGTTCAACTCTTTGCCCCATTTTGGCTGTCAACCTTCCTGTATCTTGGAGGAAGGGAACATGGCACCATGACAGAAGGGTTGAGGAATCTGTGCAAAGGGGTTAGACTCAAGGCCCAGCACTGAGTTCTGTTTTCTTAAGGTCTCAGCACAGAAACTAAGTACGCCTTAAGATACTTAATAAATCAATGCTACTAATGCTTAGAAAGTATTATTAGCTTCCAAAATGAGGTTGAGATGTTAAAGAGGGTAATTATGTGTTCAGCATCATGAGAGCATCCTCACATTTAACAAACATTCATTACCAGTGCTAGTGTAGGCAGGACCCTGACCAAGGAGCATGTCCAGAGTGTGGTGGAGGCAGCCTGGGGACATCCCTCACCAAAGCTCGACATCGCTATCACTACTGATACGAAGTAAACACATGTGGGCAGTGTGGAGGGTAGAAGAACCAATTCTGCCGGGAGAGTGAGACTTCTCCCAGGACTGCATACTTGGGCTTTCCCTTAAGCAACAAAGAGAACATGAAGAAACTAGAGCGAAGGTACCCCAGAAAAAGGTGGTGCATCCGATGGCTTGGCTTATTAGAGGGATAGGGAGAAGTATCAGGGTGTCTGGTGAGTGTGTGTGCACTCGTAACAAAGGGCACTGAATCATAGTTGAGACCTTAGATTCTTCCTATAGAGTAGGGGAGGGTCCTTCTTAGTTTACTTCAGAAGGAAATGGAAATCCACCTACATGGAATAAGGCAGACGGAGACAGTGTACAAAGGGTTCAGGCAGAGATAGTGAAGGTGGACAGGAAGGGTCAGGCTTGAAGGGTTTCTCTGAAATAACTGTTGGGGTTCAGATGGGGAGGTAGAGCATGAAGAACCATCTTCCTGTCTTAAGCATTAACTGGGGAAAATATCAGGCATCCAGATACGGTAGTAGTCAGCTCACTCATGTGGGGAAATAGCTCTTAGTGGACTTACAAGGGGGTCAGGTCAGGCTTTAGCAGACAGTCCTTCATATTCCTGTGGACCTTCTAGACCCACAGCATGGATATTAAGCAAACTCTTAGCTTCTCCGCGTGACCATGCCCATGAAACCATCACTAAGCTAGAAAGGTAACTAAGGTAAAAGGTTATTCCCAGACGGTTACTGGGAGCTTAGTAAGAAAGACGGTGTAGAGTCATGGGCAAAACCAGTATGAAACTCTTCACATGTCAGTAAAATGTTTAGTCTACTCTTTGATCTAGTAACTCTACTGCCTGCAATCTAGCCCACAGAAATTTTAAAAAAGAAAAAAGCCTAAAGGGCAGTTCTCAACCTGTGGGTCATGACCCCATTGGGGGTTGCATATCAGATATCTGTCATATCATATATTTATATTACAGTTCATGACAGCAGCAAAATTACAGTTATGAAGTAGCAATGAAAATAATTTTATGGTTGGGGGTCACCACATGAGGAACTGTATTAAAAGGTCAAAGCATTACAAAGGTTGAGAGCCATTGGCCTAAAGGAAGTTGCTTATGAAGACATTTATCACAATATTAATTAAAACAGGAAAAAAACAGAGAGGGATTCATATTTAATGGAAATGTTTCCTAACAATAGGAAAACACTCATGACAAATCATGCTAGTACTATATAGGACTGCTATGAAATGCATTATGTGTTGTAAATGCAACAAGGTTAGCATAATTTTAACTGTCTAGAGAGAAGGAAAGTGAACAGGGATTGCTACACTTAAGGGTGAGGTTTTCTTTTTTCCTTTACTTTGAATAATGAAATCCATTACTATTGGGTAATACATCAAAAATTTATAAAATAGAAATCTCAATACTCTGTACCTCTCCCATACAGCACCCACCTCAGCCACAGGTACATGAGAGAATGTGGAAGGAAGATTCAAGCGGAAGTGCGGAGCTTTTTGCATGGTACTCACCCACTCAGAACAATTTCAAAAGACTAAGAAAAACATGGGCAGTGCCAACAACCAAATGTTTAAGGACAGCATGGCAGAGTGCCCACGGCGATATTCATTCAGCAGCTGTATGAGACCACAATTGAGTCCAGAAGGGCAGTTATGAAGTGACACAAGAGAAAGTACAAGTTCTCTGAATACTTTGAAGGCGATGGGCTCAGTCTCACTTTGTTACCCAAATACTTTTTCTAAATTCCACGAGGACTAAAAATTCAAAGTAGCAAACTGACCATCACCATGAACACCACAGGAGAGACACAGGCTTGCAGTCTCTCAGAGACGGAGTCAGAGTTTCTGATCCCCTCAGGCGTGTGCAGCCCCTACAGAGCTATTTCCCCACACGAGTGGGCTGACTACTACCGGAATAGGATGCCTGATATTTTCACTAGTTTATCATTGTTCCACTCAGGCTCTCCTCAGCACCGAGGACCTCAGAAGCATGTCCCTGTCAGCTTCAGTTCATCTGTAAACAACTTAATTCAGATTTGAGATCGGATTTGAAAAACTGGGCATGAAGATGTTCAGAGCGCAGCAGTCAGCCAGCTGGCAGGAAGACACTTGCCATGTTGGCCGCAGTGTGCACTGGCCTTCTTCAATAAAACTCTGAGGCCACCCAATACATTCATAGCCCAGCAAAGGCTAAACTAGTGTCTAACTTGAGGTGGGCCTGGCCAGTCACTGAGTCACAGTGAGACCTGGGTCAGACACAGTATCCCTGGTGTTGCTCACAAAGTCCATTTGAATCAAAATATCAAAACATTCATAGCAACTAATTTTGTGTCTTCAAATAGGGATAGAACCAAACCACACTGTGCTAATAATGAATTTTCAGGCGAAGCAAACAGATGTGACTCTTGCTCTAGAGACCGTTTCAAGTAGCTTGAGCAGGGCAGTTTGCCATCTGGCCCAGAAAACAGTAAGATAGATGTTTGTTTAGTGAATCTTCATAGAAGTATTTTTGCATTTTACTCAGTTTCTCTTGAGAGGTTAGGGATGTCAGTAGAGGTCTGACAGTATAGAGAAGATGCAGGTAGCTGGATGGACCACAGGTTTAACAAATCTTCAGAATGGGAGAATAGGGGCAAGTCTATGCAACCTGAAGGTCTTTATAATGAACTAATAAGGTCATTGCGGTTTCCTTGTAGGAACTGCTTAGCCTAAGTGAGACTTAGCCACTGTGAGCACATAGCCTGAGAAGGAATGCAGACTTGGGGACTCAGTTTCTAAGTGGCTACTGGGTGCATATGCTATTTGATTCTTTCCACTGCACTGATCACCCAGTTGCCTGGCTTAGCTGGCAATGACATCATGTGCTGCTACTATTCAATACCTCGTATTATTTATAACTGCCATTTACTGGATGACTGCTATGTGCCAGGCACCAAGATAAATATTTCACATGCGTCAATGTCCACTTGATCTCCACAGCTCAGTGGACAGGGCTATTGTTTCAATCCCACAGAAAACAGAGGCACATGGAAGTAAAGTCACTTGTCTAAGATGTTGAGGGCAGGAAGTCAGGGTGTGACAGAGTGGGTTTGGCTCTCCAACCCCGGCATGCCTTCTGTCCACCAAGCAGAGTGGCATGACTTGGGGGGGGGGCTGCAGAGGACCACTTTCTGGGCCTGTATCGATGCCACATAAACCAAAGTCACTATTACTCAACTACTCTAGGAAATAGAGATCTCTTTCAACCAAGTGGCAGAGCTTGGCTGACGAGTGGAGATGGTGGTGCTGAGCACTCATGGACCTTCCCAGAAGTCTCCATCCAACATGTCTCTCCCTCTCATAACTCTCCCTTCCTTTGCTGATCCCCTCTCTCCCTCTCTCTCAGGGGAAAACGAGGGGGGCAAATATTCCAAGGAAAACATTGGTACGACACTAATATATATAACAGCATTTACTTTTAAAATCGATACATTAAGAATTAAATATCCCATCAAACATGATCCCCTTTGAAGCAGTCTTTGCAGCAGGCTAAAATCGTATACTGATGGTCCTGTGCCAGCTTCAGACAGCTTTGTGCTTTTCCACTGGCAATGGCATCTAGGGCCAGTTTTTTGAAACATTCAAGTGAGACAGGGACTATTTTGTGGTTACACCTTGGTTTGAGAGACTGAGGCATTTTGCTTCCTCATCCTGGGCCCCTGTCTTACCCACTATATTCATTCTCTTTCAGGTAAGGGTTTGTTTTGCTGACACTGTCAATATGGTGAGCCAGGAGCTAGGGTCAGTTTGGCACAATGGCTCTACGACAGGGGTTATTTAGGTGACAGAATGCTCTCTCAAATGCTCTCTCTCTCTCTCTCTCTCTCTCACACACACACACACACACACACACACACACACACACACGTTCTCTTCTTTGTATGCAAATTCAAGCAACAGAATCTTGCCCTGCCTAGGACCACGTTAAAAATATCCAATGTCTTTCAGGAGCATAGCTGTAGAACTCAGTGTGGTTCCCGTGCATCTGACCTGGATTCTGGTTATATAAAAGGGGAGAATTGTCAAGGCCTTGCATGTTCACTCTTTTTAGGTTGCGTCCAACTGTTTAAACTTGACAGTCTCACATCTTTTCAAGATAAGAACAAAAGCTTCAACAAGCTGGGAAGGTTGGACTTGGGTTTTACTACTTGAGCTGTTTCAATTACAAGATGAAGTTCACGAAGGACCACAGCCGTGCTTTCTTCCTCTATGGACATTCAACCTACATTCTCAGGCGTCACTCACATGGACCCACAGGCATGGCCGACTCTGACCTACTACTGGATATATGACCTCTGCAAAGGAAGTGTCTCCTAACTGCTTCCTGTTTCCTCCGTGGAAGGATACAGAACCCCAAACCTGCATTACACTTGGGCTTCGGTTTCTGCCTCAGAGATAACCTGCTCGGATGGACACTCCAGGTTCTAATTCTGTTCTGGTGATCATGGTGTGGGAGTCACTTCCTGGGAGGAAGTTAGGCAGCTTTAGAAATTGCGTCAGTTCTTTCAAATCTCCTGCACAGTAGGGTCCGGAAAAGTAGTTTACTCTGGGATCCTGACAGCCTAAAAGCTAAATGCTGCTGTTGCTTTAAGAAGTCCCCACTTAGATCAATACAGCACAGTCCTACTCTGGGACATGTAGGCACACTGAGAGTATTGTTCTTAACTCTTAGCTTCAGAAGTGAACAGGCCATATTCCCTCTGGGACATGCTTCCAGACCCACAGGGGCTTGGTGGATGTGCCAAAGGACTGACTCATACTATTCCACTTCAGTGTAGGCACTCAGTTTGAAATTTTAGGTGTGTGCATATAGTTCAGCATATGTCTGTATATGCACGTGTGTGTGCTGTGTGTCCCCAACTTACATTTTGATACACTTTCTCTTACTGAACCCAGAACTTCATGATCGATCTGACTGGCTGGCTAGGAAGCTTGAGGATCTTGAGGATATGCCTGTGCCCCTGCGCCTTCATTGCTAGGGTTACAGATGGGTGACACCATGCCTGGCTTCTTACAGAGTTACTGAGGATCCACACTCAGGCGTTCACAGTTGGGCTGCAGCCATTTTACCTGCCTAGCTATCTCCCTAGCCTGATTTCAGGTAAGTAATACTTAGTGAGATCATTTAGGCAGGGTTAAGAAAGGCAGCTTGCACAGTATGGCTAGCAAAAGGTCTAGAAGAAGGAGCAAAAAAAAAAAGCAGCCAAGGATTACTAATGACCAAGCAGGGACAGTCCTTACTGCAATATCAGTGTGCACTTCACATAATGTGTTACAATCCCTCTTTCTAACCCAGAAAGGAGTAAGACACACTTTGTTTTACTTTCTGATAAGACACCAAATCCCTGGCCTGTGATGTCATTTTTCTTTATCGACTTCAGTGGGGCAAATGCTAGACACGAGTGTCATGCAGTGTGAGTAAACCCCTACTTGAGAAGCTAGCGTCATTGTCTTTTTTTTTTTTTTTGAAAGTGTAAAGGAGAGACTTAAACAGAAACTGCAAGAAACAGGAATATAAATAAATAACCAACAGGTCACTACAAGTTTGCAGATATACAGGCACAGACCCTGAGCATGCTGGCTCAGTGCAGACTCCAAGAGTGCGAAGAGGGAGCTCAAATGGACTTGCCACTCAAATGCATGCAAGGTCTGAGCAATTTCAATGATGGAAAGATTGTGAGAAAAAAATCCAATCTTAATAATTTTCATAAATAAGAGATAATTGTTATCATGTAGTGTGGTTGCCACCTCTACATAGTATCTTTATCAGTGTATAAGCCAGTGACCATCAAAGTCCTTTCTTCAAAATCCAGTTATTTTTAGTTCATCTGTTTCCAGGAATATGAAGTCTAACTCCATTATAAAGATCAAGAGACTTTCAGGTTTCTTCAGCATATTCTAATAAAATGGTTGCTTCAAATCAACAGAAGAATTACAAATGTGCCTGAGTCTCATGAATTGACCAACTGGCAGGCAGTGACTTTTGGTTGATTCCCATTGCATGCAAAGAGGACACAATTTCTCAGTTATAGAATGCAATTTTTGTATTGAGTATCTATTGTGGGTTGGTTGAATACTTCAAGGTTCAAGTTCAAAGAAGTAGTTCATTTTCAACTTTAAATGAAGTGTTATTTCATAGTAAGGCCTACTATTTCACAGTAAGGTGTGTGTGTGTGTATACACATGGAGATTACACACCAAAATAATTTTGCAAATGAATAAATATATTCTAAATGACAAGCAGTAACAAAGCAAGATCAAAGAGGCTCCAAAAAGAAGGAAAAGAAATGCAACTTTCTTTAGGATGCTGGAGCATTGCATCTTGTTACAAACAACTAACTGGCAGGCTCTCCTAGTCTCTGCGCCTACAGGAGATGTTTCATGCTGTTAGTAATCCTCTGCCAGCAGCATCCAGGGGTCCTTACCAAGTAGGTCCTCCTGGGAGGACGTATCTACCCACCCCTTATCACTATCAGGGAGAAAATCAGGTTCGGCCTCTTGTACAGAAATAAGCAGGAAGGGGCAGATGCTGTTACACTCTGAGATTCCAGCGCACGGATACGAGGAAGGAGGTGCTTCCCAGAGTGCAGGGCAAGACCTAAGTAAACTGAAATCAAACACTGTTTATTTTTGGTACGGTAACGTTAGACCAGTTCCAAAGTTAGTACAGTAGATGACAAACGGAATGTTTTCCTTCTCACACCCTCTAAACAATGCACAAAAGCCATTTCTGTTCCTTTTGCCTTTCCATTACATCTTGTCTCTTTCTTTTCACTTAAACATCTTTAATACTAATTCTGATGATGAGGGTGACAATCTGGGGCCGTTGTGACTGGCAGCTGGGGAAGGAATGGGAGGGATGCACGGCACTTCCCTAGGACAGTGTGCCCTCTACAACCAACAGTTGGTGTCCTGGGGTCACAGCGAACACCACACAAGTAGTTCACGGACTTCTCACATGATGCTAGCTTCTGAAACCTAATGTATGGGTTCCATTTTCTCACTCTGATAATGTCTAAAGGACAGTGAGGTTTGTAGCTAAGCCCCCACCATCCAAGTCGTACAGAGGGCTTGCTACCTGGGCCACAAGAAGGGACCAAAGAAGCCATGGTCCTTTGAAGATGAGAAAAGACAGGGCAGAAGCTGACTACCAAGCATTGCTACTGTGTTATCCTTCAGAAGGTCACCGCAGAGATGTGCCCTGCTGGCTCCTGGGAGAGCCAGGAGCTCCACTCCACGATGAGAGACAAATGCCATTATCTGGACATTGCTCAGACTGGCTGCAGTCTGTCCTTCAGGGGCAGATGACTGCTGAGCCAGGGTACACTCCATTGTGTTGACATTAAAACATGGCCTCACTCATTTACATACCTCCTCTGAGAACCAAGGAGACAACCGAGGCAGGCTGTATTGTGTCACCAAGACACAGAGCCAGCATGTTTCAGAGCTGTGCTTGTACCTCTGGCTCCGAGGCAAGTTCCTTATAATGTGCACAGGTTTTTAATTTTAAGGAAATATATCAGAATATTGGATTTTAGTGTCCTAACATTATGACTTGAAACCATGTGACATTATTTTAAAGATGCTGATGCAAACGGTTCTTATCTTTGATTCTGACCGATATACATGGATATGGAGACCTAGGAAGACAGTGATCAATTAGTCTGAAACACAGAGGCATAAGCACAAAGTATATTGGACAACAGACTGACTTTGGTATGGAACATAAACTCCTACCTTATTACGGAGCGGTTCTTCTACCCATCTATTGAAGATTACTACACAATTATAGCACTGTAGTGCACCGAGGAAAAACAGAGTTGTTATGACGCAAGCCAGGCCAGCCTGACTCCTTGTGATAGTGCCACTTCAAATACTAATACTGACTAACTCACAGCAAATGCGAATTCCTAATGTGCTAATCAGACAGAGGTAACTGTAAGGAAAAGACCGACCTGGTGGACAAAAACTATCCTTTAATGAATCATCTATTAGAAAGTTAATTTTCATAGCTCTTTAAAGATCTATATTAAAGACATTCTGAAATGACTTTAAGTCATATAAACAGAATATCTTAATTCATATGCAAGTTATAAACCACATGTGTTTATGTTTTATGTATTTAATAAATAAGCAGCTCTTATCCAAAAATAACTAACGTTGACAAGAACTCCTTAAACTGATTTCTGACCGTGATTCTCAGAATGTGACCTAAAATATCACATGAAGTAACATGCAACTACAAATAAATATATCCTTACCAAACTGTAATTTTCAAGGTAATATTACGATTAACACTTCTGACTCAGCTAGCAGTGTAGTTCTGTTCTCCTAGACCAGCCTAGGGGCGGCCCATCTAACTTTCTTGTTTTACAAAGCTGACAGGGAACTAATGTAGGACCCCATCTGTTAGACTAAGAATAATCTTTATAATCAAAGGAGTGTTCTTTCCATGGGATAGCCAACCTGGAAAAACTGAATCACTGAAACTCATGTCCCCCTTGCCAAACTGTGGGCAGGGTATGCGTCCTCACAGATACGGTGAGCGCAGGTCGGGTTCTGACCACTGGCCACTGGTTTACTGAATCTGCTTGCCCCTTAGGAGCCACAGAGCCAAGATCTCATTCAGCCCCAACAGACTATTTCTTCTGGAAAGGAATGAGAGAGGCACATAGCATGCAGCTGGTAGCGAAGTGAGGATGTTTTACAGTAGCCTGGGCTCTCATGGTGAAGTGTGCCATAACGAAGGGCTCTGGTAGTCCCAAGGAACCACCTATCATGCCTGCTATCCCATACCGGAACTCCCAGAACATTGTTGTCTAACTGATTCATACCCATACCATTTTTTAAAGCCATCTTTATAATCAGAAAGTCTATGAAAATACAACCTAAGCTTGTGTGTATTTGTGTAGGAAGGCAGAATACAAAAAATTAGAAAATCAATTAAGATGCTCCATTAAAATGATTGGGTAATTACTACTTAGTTTCATTTGAGTAGAAGGATGAATTCCCTAATGATGGGTATTATAAGCAATTAGACAAAGCTGCTCACTTTTCAAAATTAATCACCAATCCTATTAATTATGTCTGTATTACACATCCTACTAAATTAGCACACGTAATAGGAGGCCTTCACACATCAAAGGAGAACCATTATCACCGCACATTAGTGAGATGATAATTTAGCTGAAAGGAACACAAACACTTGTAATTAGAGGCCTACTTTTAGTAGAATCACTACTTTTCATTACTTTTATGCTGAGAATAAAATGAAAATTCAAAGGAAAGAGCAAGCTGACTTCTTGGTTTTGATATGAGAAGAAGACAGTTTCACAGTAGCTGCCCGTTGTTAGAACAATGGCTGTCTAGAAGGAGACCCAAGGCCACAGCAAGGCCAGTGCCCCAGGCGATCTGTGCACTCCCCAGTGAGATAATATGTGATTATCAGGACTGACAGTCTGGGGTGAAACTGAGAATGCCCCAAACAGGACCCAGTGCAAACCACTAGTTTTCATTGCTCTCTGGAAAAACAATTGGGTGTTCTACAACATGCAAACAATGGCCCATCTCACTATCTTTCCTTTTGTAGATGACCAAGGGTCTGCATCTCAGGCACAGCTCTGAAGTACTTTTGGGAGTGCTGGCTTTACCCAGGCTTAGTGCCTCTGTTGAGGAGCCATGCTGATGAGAACTTGGGACAATAAGTTGGTGAGAGAAAACACCCCAAAATAAAGTAGGTGAGTCAGATAGTAAATCTCTACATCACTTCATGAACTCAGCTTTCAATGTTTGACTAGTAGAGCCACATGAGAACAGCAGTAATTTAATAAGAGTATTTACAAAAGAAGTATGACAAAGACAAAGTAGGCTTAATTAGGAATTCAACTGTACAACCACAGGTATAGAACAATAAGATTTACAAATACAACACAAGTCGCAGCTTCCAGATGGAAAATCTCTCATGTTCCCTTAAGATGAGTCCCAGGGTTATGCAAGTGTACCCACATCAGTGGGTAGAAGGGGGGAAGGGTGTTGTAAAGGGTGCTGGAACAGAATATCCACTTACATGAACCATAATTTAATGAAACTGCTTGGTATCTAACTTAAAATCCAAATCACAATTTTTGGCCAAATGGGTCTTTCTTCGTACATTAAAGAATAATACATAAATTAAATGATCTAGGAATTGGGAGAAATGAAAGAAAAAAGAAAAACATACAGAAAATATAGACAGATGACACTAAGGGCTTTTGGGGGAATTGCTTTTGTGAGGAAGAGAAGTGATTTGCCATTTTCACATGAAAACTAATTTACAACTCAAGTAACCAGCTTTACTGACAAAGCAACAAAACACAACGGGAACTTTCAGTTGAACAAAACCATCTGAGAATTTTAACTCAACAGTAATTTGTTATTAGATTTTTTTTCCCTTGAAGCTAACATGGAATTCTTAGACCTCCTGGGCTCTGATTTCCCAAGGATTAGCCATGTAATCCTTGGTGGTTCATTAATTCTTCCTTTTATCATTAGAATTCTGATATGGAAACAAGACATTACTGTATTCCCCCTGTGAGGACTGGATAGTACCCCAGTAACATCTTGGCTTTAGACTGTCACCAAATGCAGTGCCATTTCTTGTACAAATTTTGTTCAGCTCTTTGAAAAGTAAGAAGCTAACCTGGATGTATGTCTCGTTATATTTTTAGTTCATTTAGGAACGATGCTTACAAGCGTCTTTCTCCCACTGGGAAATCATCATCCGTCCTAGTTTCTGTGGACGTTCCTGATCTGTAGTTGTTGTTACATCAACATTATCCAGCCCTCACTCAAGAGCATTCCAGTTTAAAGAGTAAATTATATAGATGGTCACCTCAAGGAGAGAACCCAGCTTTCAAGGCATACTGTTTTATATTCTTTGTGGATGTGCACCGAATGCACACACACACACACACACACACACACAAACACACACACACACACACACACACGATTTCAGTGTAATCACTGAGTATATTTAGCAATGTAAAATTTCCAAGAACAGTGTTCTGTGGTCTGAAACTCTTTCTTCTTCCCTAGGGATTCCTCCAAATACCTGCAATGACATGTGTCTAGAAAGCGCACAAACCCCGCCGGCAAAAACTCCACAATGCCTGTAATTAGTAACAACTGACATGTGTTTTCATTTGCTACTCTGATTATGGGTTCACTGTGGGATTGAGATGTGTCTTGTCTCTCATTTGACTTTAGGACGCAAAAGCAATAAAGACAGTGAGGGCCTTGGGAGCCAGGGCTGTCCTTGATTAGAGTTGCCAGCTGTCTCAGCCTTCCCTTCTGGTCCCCAGAGCAGCATCTGGCTCATGGCCACAGGATCAGTTTGGTGTGGACATTAGGGGCTAATATTCATACGTCCTCTGCCTACAAGATGTGGCACCACAGGCCACAAGGAGGAATAGGTTCTGTCAGTTACTCAGGCCTCACTCTGTGCTTAGGTATGGACAGCCATGTGGCTAAAAGACGATCAATTAATTGCCCTGGAAGGCAGGAAAAGACAAACAAATGGTATATTTAATGAATATTTCATTTTGAGCTGGTCTCAAGAGAGAGGCACATTTTATATAATGAGCAATCTCTAATATGGAGAATAATGAGCAGGGGTGACTACTGAAAATAATTAGGTAGAGAGAGCTATAATGTTGAAAACCCAGAACTTGCAAAGGGTCCCAGTGGCACACAATGGTGGTATAATGTCATCCTGTCAGAGGCAGTATCTATTTATTGCTCACGCACCCCATCTTGGGGAGCACATCTTCCCCACCTTTCTCCCTGACTGATGTTCTTACATTGGGTCTGTGTGGCATACCAACAAGAAAAAACAATAATAATAATTAAAAAAAAATACTAACTGATCTACGCAAATGGCTGTCAATGTTAATTTAGTGGTCACTGGGAGAGATGAAAGGTTTTTTTCTTTTTTTTCTTGATCTTACCTAGGCAGTAGGGACAACACTGGCCTTTCCTCAAAACAGGTCTTTCACAGGACACGGAAGGGCAAGACTCAGAGTAACAGCTAATTACGCTATCCATGCACACGCAGCTGGTGCAAACGTCAGGCTTCCAGGACTCAGCTGCCAGGAATATATCCCCTTCATCATTTTTGCAGTAACTAGGCACACTCTCATTATGGGATGTGGAAGGCCGAAGAGGTTCATCTGGAAAAATGAATATACAGGTCAGCAAAGACAATGCTGCAGCCTACCAACTACACAGCATAGTTAAGTGTCAGTCAGACTTACAAATGCACTCCCCATCTCTAAGGCCCTGGGTACCTCATTAAAAAAAAAAAAAAAAGTCAGCCATAAAATCAGAAAGCCTGATTCTAGCAAGGTCTTGTATTTTAAAACAGAATAACAATGGGAAAAAACTTGTCATTGAGATTCTGTGATCTGCTTATACAGGGTCTACTCTAGCCTTCTTTCTCACCTTAAGCAAAGTCTTCATTTTCTTTGGAGGCTCACGGGGGGGGGGGGGGGTTGGATCACAGTGAATCAATCAGGAAATCCAATTCCTGCTTTCCCAGGTTCCTTTCCAACTGGGGGTGGGGCACCCGATCTAGCTGCAGCTTGGGGCTAATGAAGGGATTTCTAGGGATGCTTCCACTTTCTTCCGAGGGTGGAGGCACCGCTGCCACCATCCTTCTACATTGAAGATCTATGTATCTTGAAGATGAGTGTGCTGTAGTCAACTTATCTCAGTCCCTGAGCCACAGAGTCAGTAGTGATCCATATCTGCCACAAACTTCTTCTAAAGCATGTAAGATAAATCACTATTTCTTTAAAATTTATAGCTAGGTTCTCTTACGTGCAGCCAACGCAATTCCTAATCACTCAACACTCAAATATGCTTTCCCTGCACACCTTCTAGATACCTATCTGTGACATTCCTAAGTTTAGACATTCCCATTAGTTAGGGAGGGACTAGAAATCCAGATCAAACAGAAGGACACCACCCAGGGAAAACATATGCAAGCCATCTGTGGATGTCTCTACATCAAGGGACAGCTTGAAATGGAAAAGAGTGCCACCAGAACACACAGATATCTCCTTGGTATCCAGAAATAAATGGAAATAAAACCCAAGAAGAAACCTGAGGTATGAAACAGGGAAATGTAAGTTGGTGAGGCTCTTATTTTAGAAATGTCCCATGGCAGTGTGCCAAGCAAAACCCTAATCCAACCACCTTTTCTCGATGGACACACAGGAGAGTTATCTTGTGTGCTTCTGAATCAGCATCATGGCCTCTGCCATTCAGAGCTATGAGACAGAAGTACGAGGCGGACATGTAGTTACCACATGCCACAGCAGCTCTAAATGTCTTCCATGTGCTTCGTGAACACACCACACCCTCCAGTGACCACACTTGATCCTCTGAAGACCAAGGCAGATGCTTCCCCTGGGGCCCTCTCTAATGTCAAGAGGGAAACCAGCACAATGGAATCAGTCCAAAGGCTCCCCTTAACCACAACTACCTCTCCTCTCGTCAGTCCTGAAAAAGAGAGTCACAAAGAACAAGATGTTGCTCCCACTCACTCCTGCTCACCACAGGACTTGTTTCATGGACGGTTCCTTACATCCCATCCATATTCCATAAAACAAAGATGAGAGGTTGGGATTCTGCTCTCAGTGACCTTTCTTCTTTAAGATAGAGGCCGCTGCTAACTTCCGTTCTGGCTGGAAGTAAGCACAACTCGGGTTCATCTGCTTGAGGGCCTTGAAGTCCCAAGGATCCCGCAGACTGAATTAGCTTAGCTCTTGCAAGCAACATCCAACTTTGTCACTAAAACTTGAGACGATGGAGATGGGACGGCAATGACAGGAAATGAACATCTCAAAACCTAGAGGCTTCCTACTGACACCCACAGACTCCCAAGGACGGCGAGATGTATTGGCTGTGACGGGTGTCAGGGCAGGGTGCAGAGCAGGCCATTTGCTTCTGCTAGGCAGGAGGCTCCTAACCAAACTCTGCCTGCCAGCACCACCTGGAATGACACACACTGATTCTTCTTTTCTTTGGGCCGTTCTTCCTGTTCCCTGGCCCCAGAGACTGTCTAATGCTGCTTCCAAACATTTACTTCTTTGTTTCATTTTTAATCTTACCAGTGTTTTTCCTGGGTGGTCACTTATTTTTTTTTTTTCTTCTTATTATTTCGTCTGTGTCTCCCTGTCTCTCTTACCCTAAGCTTTTTTATTTAGGAAAGAAAAAAGAATGAGATAAAAACTTGAAAGGTAGAGAAAAGAAATAAATGTAATTTATCTTCTCCTATTTATTTGGTTTTTACTGAGACCGAGTATGGCTCTCAGCCCAGGCTGGCTTGGAACTACATAGCTTAGACTGGTCTCAGACTTGGGCCAATCATCCCTCCTTAGCCTCCTAAGTGTTAGGATTACAGGTGTGTGCTATCATGGCTCTCTCTCTCTTCCTGTTTAAACTTTGGAGAAGTATTATACCAGTACTCTGCTCTTCCTTCAGGACCCACTTCTGTGGAGGGCAATGCCCTAAGGCAGGTCACAGGCAAGGCAGAATGGGAAGGGTTCCCAGAGAAGCAATCAACCGTTATAGACACAGGTCATGTGGACAAGTACATATCCTTCTTAGACCATTTCAGGATGTGGTAACCTAGGCTGTCATTATTCTGGATGTGAAACATAGCACCTACTAATGTTAACTCTTCAAATTTATCACTCAGTCCCTCGTTCTGGGTGTACAATGGTACTTCTCTCTTTAGTCACTCCTTCTCCAGCCACCTGCATTCAAGTCCTTCCTCTCACAATTCCAGTTCCTCTCTGTGCTCCATTATTTTGTTAATGGTCTTTCACTCACACCGCCCCTCCTTTAAATTACTGCTCCCCAGGATCGAAGCCAATTAATTAATTAATCAATCAATCAATCAATCAATCTCAGGATCCCCAGAGCTGAATTCTGGAGTTCCAGAAATGCCTGCAAAACAAGTAACTAAATGGATGTGAGCTCACTACCGTTAAATATTTCCCGTCAGGAGGATGTGAGAACTCACAGGTCTCCCTTAACAGACAAATACCAGCAGGTATTATATTCATATAAAATGGAGGTGATCATGATAAAAACACAGCTGGAATAGGTGTAACACATGTTAACATCTAACACCAATGTCAGATGAGATTTTACACTAGTTAGGCCTGTCAGATTAACATGGCTGCTATTTACACCAACAACTCTGTACCAGGATGATACCTTGGCTCACATTTGGTTACTGACTAAGTCAGACAGAAAGACAAAACAAGTGTAATAAAGGAAGGAACAAAACATGAAGGTTTATGTTTTCCTATGCGAACGCACTGAACTCATACTGAGAAGGGACATGGTAATGGTTCTAGTTGAAGAACTGAGAAGATTAACCATCACCAAATAAATCAGCTGCTTTGGCCATCTTATGTATGGAATTTTTACAACCTTCATAATTTCAAGGACTTTTATTTATGTTATTTGCCGATAACTAGTTTTCACATTTGTTAGAGACAAATGTCTCTTGTGAGATGACTTTTTCATGAGCAAAGTCTGCCTGTACTCCATGTACATCCTTCCTCTGAGGTGTAAGGCTAAAGGCAGTCCCTCTCTTTCAACATCACCTGAGGTGCCATGCTTACTGACTGTATTATGTGGCTGGTAGAAGGGAATGGCTGGGGAAGCAGGCAGCCAGTCACTTTCCTGCACAGGTTCCCAGGTTTGTCATAGAGCTCACCCCGATGTGTAGGTCTACAGAACCATCACACAAAGCTGCGTCCTTCCCACCAAGTGTGTGCTGTGGCACCATGCTGGTTACCTGTGCACTGGGGGCAGCAGGAATCCTGGGTACGTGAGGGGTTCTGACAGAGTAGTGGTGGGCACACTTCAGTCTCACACAGCACCCGGCCACTGTGACAGGTGCACTGTGTACAGGAGTCAATGTTCCAAGTTTCTCCTTCCACAAAGTACTCTCCTCCGGGTGCATGGCAAATGGAGGGAGTGCTGAGCTCTGGCTTCTGCACCACAAAGTCATCTGAGGAATGATACAAAATAAGAACAAGAGAAATCAGTCTCCTGCAGCTTCTTCAACTAGCAGAGAAACCGGTAGTGTCTGCTTCGAGGGAGAGAAAACCTGAAGGGTCTGAAGAGTTTCTCTCCCCCAATTCTTATCCCACGAATAGGAAAGAAAAGAACAAATTCCATGCTGGGGAACAGAAGACAAAGAGCTAATCTCAGGAAGTGAGGTTCGAGTGGCTGAGTCTGTCGATAGTCCTGAGAGAATTCACTAAGAATTAAATTACAGGGAACTTCACTCACTGACCCATCCCTGTGAGTGTGCAGGAGCTGACTAGAATAAAGATAGCTCATTTACTGAATGCTTGTTATGGTCCAATTATTCCCAGGCTGGGCACTTCTCACTTATTTACTTCATTTCCATTCTTCCTTCCATTGACCTTGTGAGGGAAGCACTGTTGTTCTATTTTACATATTTTGGAAGCTACCAGCTCAGAGCATTAAGCACAACCAGGGGCTGGAACCGAAGTCAACGGTTATTTGGATAATGGATATGCCTCTAGATTAAACAAGACTTCCAAATGATGGATGTCCTGTCTACTTTGTTATCTTGGGATTCTGAGCACTTTTATGCTCAGAAGTATGGCCCACTGTTAAGGAGCCACACCTCACCTCAGCCAGCTGCCAGCACCCTGAGCAGGAATGTATTTACAGAATCAACAGTCTGAAACCTCACCTGAAACTAAACATCTGGTGGACAATACCATCATCAAACCAGGGACATGCCCATAGGCTGATAACAGTGATTCCTTTTTGCAGAAGCGAAGTGGCTTCAGAGAGACTCCAGAAGTACTGGGAGTTGCCCTCAGGTGACGCTGGGAAGTATGAAGGCATTAACCATATTCCCGGAGTCCAAATACAACAAGCACTTCAAGGAGGTGTTGACAGGGTGCATCCTGCTGAGAAAGGGTCTAGAGACATTGCTGCTGGCTCAGGCCTAGAGCTCAGTGCATGCTGAGGACTGAGGGGAACCACCCTGTCTGCAAAGAAATGCTTGGAGCTGAGCGTATCAGGGGTGTTACTCTCAAAGCAGCCAGTAGTGAGTGAGTCAACAATACTGACGAGATACAGTGGTGTGGGGGTGACTTTCAGGTTTAAGAGGCAGCTTTCAGGACAGTTATCTCAAGATATCTAGGAAAGACTGGGATGCAGACTAAGGAGAAACACTCCAGAAAGTGGAGAGTTGAACTATAATCCCAGCATATGAGGAGCAGAGAAGGGGGTGACGAAGACGGAAATGTGTCAGTGGGACTGGATGCTGCGGTTCATCGTAAGAAAAAAAAAGTTCATTGAGAAACTAATATTGGAAAAGATTCTCTGATGGCATTCCAAAAGGGCTTTCAGGGAACAGACAAGTGGCACCCTATGAAATGCTGAAAAGTAAGGGGAGTCATCAGGAGACAGGTGTTTGCAGGAGGCTTTTACCTCCCTAATGTCCCTGGAAAACAGAGGCTGAAGAGGTGAGGAAAAGGTAAAGGATGAGGGGGGATGCAGAAGAACGAAAGAGACAATGCTACTTGGTGATCATAGTGCGGAAGAGTTAGGGGGCTCTTCCTTCACCCCAGGAAACACTGACTACTCCTGCATGGAACAAGTAAGAAACTGTTCATAAGGTAGGAAGGAGTCTATGAGTACAGGAGGCCTTTCAGAGTTTCTAGACAGAAGAGCCCACATACAGAAAATGACTACTGTTTCTGAAAAAACAAAAAAAACTCTACACATGCATGCACAGGGGTGTTTTTTGTGTATGTACATTTAGAGAGTCACAGTATGTGTGTTTTGTGAGTATGTGTGTGTATGTGGCATATGTGTGTGGTATGTGTGGGCCAAAGGTCTATGTCTTTGTCTAGCATCTTTCTCAATAGCTCTCCACCGATTTATATACATTTATTTATTTGTGTTTAACGGTCTTCCACTGAACCTGGAGCTCATCCACTTGGTTTGATTGGCTGGACTGTGAGTCCAAGGTATCCTTCAGTCTCCACCCCCCCCCCCCCAGTGTTGGAATTACAGTGTGAGCCACCATGACTGGCTTTTCATTTTTAATGTGGGTCTGTGAAGATCCACTTCAGGCCCTCGTGCGTGCATAGCCAGCACTTTACCAACTGAGCCATCTTCCAGCCCCAACAATGCTTCAATAACTATGTGCTTTAGAATGCCTCTGAACTAGAGATATACTTCTGATTCCACTGACTGCAGTTCTGCCTTGATCTGTGTCTTTTTATTTCCACCTGTCTGGCTCAGACTTCTTCACTGGAGTAGCAACAGCGAGCCAGATGCAGGTTCCCAGTCGATACACACCTCTAATAAAGCATGTCTTGAGGGGACAAATGATTTTCTCTCCCTCAAAGAAGTGGCACACACAGAGTTCTATTTCATCAAACTGCTTCTGGCCTGATGGACATGGGGGCTGCTCATATTTTACTTGTAAAATATGTGAAAAAGGAAAACAGCTGATTGAGAACACATTTAAACTGCATTATGGGAAAACAAAACAAGACGTTTATTCTGCATTTATGTGCCAAGGGCAAAGGTAGGGGAGCCACTAGTCTGGTAATTGCTGAGGCATACAGAAGCCTATAGCTGAGAGGGTCTTTATGTACCAGGAGGTAAGGCAAGTGTAGCCAGCCCAGCCAGCATGAGTTATCTTCCCTGCTCTGTTCTTCTAGTAACTAACTCATCTTCATGATTATTATTAGAACCCGTGACCATTCCAAATATCTCCATTTGGCAAGAGTGCCACATGTCTATTAGTTTACAAAAGAGCAACAGCCACAGACTTCAGTAATTCTGTCCCCCCTCCTGTATTACTTGGTAAGTTATAAGACTTTATGAAGTAAAACTCTCACCAGTCCCCTTCAATTAACTAAGGCTAGGGCCTTCAACCCTAATATGCTAGCAGTGAACTGCAGGGCTGGATTTACATATGTAAGTCGACAAACCTCTAGGGAAAAAAAAAAAAAAAAAAGCTAGTCCAAAGAGCAATACAATCGAGTAAACCATTCAAAAATATGGAGAACCATCTCTACAGCTTTAGAATTTCTCTGGTCTTTGGCTAATTATTCACAGTGTCCAGCTCATTCTGCAGCTGTTAATAACAGAAGCCACAGGCAGCTGAGAAGTGTCCTGAGGCAGTACTGACCCCACACTTCCCTCAGAGTCACAGGTGGGTACAAGACCCCACAAGGCTAGAGGAGGCTGCACAGCAATAGGACAGCCAGCTTTTACCTGTGCATGACGGGCAGCAGTGTCCAGGACGAATGGTGGGGTTGCCACAGGCAGGCACTGGGCAGGTAATAAGGGCACACATTTCCCTTCCATGGTGACAGTAGCATTCCCGGCACCCGTCATGCCAGCTTTCCTCATTTTTATGATGATGGCCATCCATAGACAGACATGTGCCTGACAGGACAGGTGGCCCGGCTGAAGTAGGAACCTCTGGACAGACAGAATGTAGCCTGGTAAAGAAGCAGCTATGGCATAGGAGAAACAGTTTGTAGTACCCTTACGTGGACTAGAACCCAGTCACCAAAAATGATGCCCAAGGAGGACAAGTCAGTGATACAGGAAAGCCTTGGGAAAAGAACTCAAATCGACAGGCCCCTAATTTTGAAAAACAAGAGAGAGAAGTGAGCTTGCAAATATGCTTCCTACTGGGGGAGTATTGCTGACTTTCAAGCCTTCCACTTATACAATAAACAAACATTGTTTTTCATAATGGATGTCATTTTTTTTGAAATATGGAGACTCATCATTCTAGAAGTTTCATCTAACAGGGGGATTCTGGGCCCAGTGCAACTATTAGATTTCTGATTCATAAGACCAGTTGACATAAGATAACTGAAGGGCTTGACTACATTTTTGTTTACGCTGAACTCCTTCAAAATGCTACAAAAGCTGTTCAACTTTGAAAAAAAGCATGCTACAGAAATCTTTTGTTGTTTGATTGGCATACTGTCTGACATCTAGGCAAACTGCAACAGGGTTGGGGGTAGGGCTGGGCCTGAGATAAAGGCTGAAGAAGCACTCTGGGTTCCCATTCAATGGCTTCAGGAGTGTCACTGAAGGAGGAAGACTGGGAGAGTGGGGCCACCAGGATTTTGCCTACATACACCTCTGGCCTCCTGTGTGAGTCTCGAAGCAAGTCTAAATTCTTGTGAAAACCCTGTTACTAGGGAATACCTAAGTGAACAGGCTTTTAGACACACCCATTCTTGAGAATGCCAAAATGAAGCTCTTTACTGTATCATTCCCATTCCTGCAGAGAGCCATCTGTCTCCTCCGAGAGGTGGTTGAGATATACTCTAGCTTTAGGCTAATGTTTCTGAGACACTGAAAGTGTAGCCCCAAGAAGTGATTAGCTTTAAATTCTGTTCTGAGCCCTTTTAATTCTAGTACAATGAAAGGCAAAGGGTGTCCTGTGGAAGGGTCCCATGTGAGTGAGTGGGGTTTGTTTCAGAACAGGCAGCCATCACTTGTAATGAAAGAAACCATTTCTTTCATTTACAGGACATCCTGTTCTTTGTTACCATGCTGCGAGGAGGGAGGGCTCACACTTACCCCTGCACTTGCAGATAAGACAGCCATAACTGTCCTGCTGGAAGCCCAAGGGGCAGATCTTACTGCAGGGCAGCTCAGGACATTTCTTACAGCGACAGATGTCACAGCCATGCTTATTCTTCCTGGGTAATTAAAATTTTGCCAGAGGTTAGAAAGTCTCAAATGATGCTCAAGTACTCAGACCAAGGGTCAATGATATCACCATTTAAGCAGAAATGATAGTATTTCTCCAGTCCAAACTCCTAGGTGAGGTGTAATTAATGCTCTTGACCAAGGTTTAGAACTGCCCAAGCACCTATGTACTTCTGAGATGTGGCCATCCCCAGCAACACAGGTGAGGGTCTAATTATAAAGATGGTACCACAATATAAAGGATGTGCATGCAACTCTAGTGAACAGAACAGTGAGGAACCTATCATTGGCCAATGTTGGGAGATTAACGTTAGAGACATTTTGTTAGAGCTGTAGGCTTTTCCAAATGGCTATATCCTTTGAGAAGTTCCATATGTTAGTAAAAATTTTAACTTCTGAAACTTACACAAGACACAGTAGGGTGTAAGACCTCAGAGACCTAGAAAGGCTTCATAAATGTTAATAAAAACCTTTTCCCAGCAAGGTTATTCATTGGTCAAAAAGGTACTCGCAACCATGCCTGATGAAGTGAGGTTGATTCCCGGAACCCGAGTGGTGAAAGAAGAAAATTAAGCCAGTTGTCGGTTGTTTTGACATGCACACTACAGCACACACACAGCACACATCCACACACATATAAATGAGTAAGTAAATGTGTAGATACTGAAATGACTAAAAACTCAAGGTCTTAGAGGTTGTTATTAATTATTAATTAAATGTTCTGTTAGGGCTGGAGAGTTCTTTATTTTTGAACAGCAGTTAAGTTATGATTATTCCTGAAATTATTATTATTATCATCCTTTTACTGTGTGTATGTATTTGTATGTGGTGTCTGGGTGTGTGTATCATGTGAGTGCCATTGCCCACAGAGGACAGAAAGAGCAGCAGATACCTGGAGCTGGCAGTACAGGCCTAGGCACTGTTCAGGCTTCTTAACCACTGAGCCATCTTTCCCGAATAATACCTTTATTGGTATCACACTCATGTCTTACAATTAACAATAGAGATGGCTAATGCTTGGATTTTCTTTTTTCTTTTTTTCTTTTTTTTTTTTTCTGGGACAGGGTCTCATGTGATCCAGGCTGGCTTTGAACTAGATGTAGACTGTGCCTTCTGGGTGCTGCGACCTCTACCATCTTCACATAAAAAGTTGGACCTTGATGCCTACATTTGGAGACAAAGCTTTCCCTCATTTCTGAAACCCCTAATAAAAACTACAGGCCTCCTCTCAAGTCACACCACCACTGGTTCATTCAAACACATACAAAACAGCTCCCAACACAGGCATGACCACTTCAGCAAGTTACACTTAATTTCTTAATAATAATGATAATGATGATGATGATGATGATAATAATAATAATACACTGACAAATACGTACAGGAATCCAAGTGGACAAAACTTGTCGCACATTATGGGTCTGCACTTCTTGGGCCGTGGGCGGCACTGACAGAGCTCACAATTGTGGACATCGGTGAGGAAGCCAAAGGGACAATCCAAGGTGCAGGCCCTTTTCAGGCCTAAGCATAGTTCCTCTCCTGTGGAGACACATGGACGACATGTTTCTTTCAAAGACAACAGACCAGAGCGCATCACGGTTTCGATGCCTGCCCCAAGTTCTCCCATCTTTAACAGAGTTAAACTTCAGTTCTACCATAGCATCGGCCATGGTGAGCAGGTATAGATGGTGCCATTTCGCAGTTCTCACAACACGGCTCCGAGTTTTGATGGTGATACATCAAATAGAGTGCAACTCTGAAATGGAATTCTGAAGCCTAATTGAATCTGCTAGGCCGGAACAGAGAGTAGGCTGGTCCCCATTAATAAGTAATAGCCGGGTGCAGTTTTTCATGATTTTGATTAATTAGTCACCTCAAACCACTGATGACCATTTATGCCAACATGTGGCAATCAGAAGTTTGCAGGCCGGATTCGTTTCTGACATTTCATATTGCCATCAGAGGTAAAACATAAGTCTGAATGTTCACACTATACTTGCTTCTGGGTAGCAGGCAGCATCACAGGACACTATGTGGTGTGGGTAGCATTTGGGACGTCTTACTTTCTTTGAAAAAAGCCTGTCTGCCACATGACAGAAAGCAAACAGATCAATGTTCTAGTTAGCTACATTAGGCCTACTGTGCTGACAAATATCCTGGTACTTAGAGGTACTTAGCTGACTAAATACTGTTATGTGTTAGATGAAATATTCATATTAATGTGTTACTAACGATGATTTGAAATATTTAAGGCATCCCTTGTTAGCAGAACCTGGAGTGATGTTTACTTGTCTTCTGTTCGTCAGTTCTGCATTATTTTAGAAGTTAAAGAGAAAGGGGAGAAGCTATATGTCAGAAGAAACTACTGAAGAAATAGCTATTTGAGGAGGTGATACAGCTGAACAGAAAACCAGAGAGAATAACAATGTCAAGGGCAGGTAAACGTGCCTTGGACACAAGAGCAGTTTGAGGCTCATCTAAATTAAATGCAGCATTTGAAAGAGCACGAACCATAAGCAAGGAAAGCTGACATGGTGAGAATAGCAGTATTTGAATGATGGTTTGTAGAATGGTAAGATAAGGAACAATTATTGTTGTGAGGTTGACAAATTAGCTGTTATTTTATTGGGGCATCCCTGGTGTGTAAATACCGTACTAATGTACAAGTCACTATGGAAGACATTACACATTTATCCTGTTCCACAGACAAGTCTCATAGCCTAAAATTAAACATTAATTATAATTGTTAAATGGGTCCATGTGTTACATGAACACTTTCCCAATAGAATCGTCTGTGAATTTTAGCATTTCTTCCATATATATATATTTGTTGTAGTTATTGTTGAGACAAGGGTTTCTCTGTATCCATGGTGGTCCCGGACTCACTTTGTAGAGCAGGCTAGCCTTGAACTCAGAGATCCACCTGCTTCTGCCTCCCAGGTGCTGGGATTAAAAGTCTGTGTCACTATGCCCTGTAAAAAATCCTATCCTTATACTTATAATGGAAACTTGCCTTAATTTTTTTTTTTTTTTTGAGACAGAGTTTCTCTGGGTATTCCTGGCTGTTCTGGACTCACTCTATAGACCAGGCTGGCCTTGGTAGCCAGGCTAAAACTCAGAGATCTGCCTGCCTCTGCCTCCCGAGTGTTGGGATTAAAGGCGTGCACCACCATGCCTGCCTCCTTCCACAT
>CAJQZJ010032972.1:503936-562442 GCA_907164525.1 Lophiomys imhausi | reverse complement strand
TGTGTGTGTGTGTGTGTGTGTGTGTGTGTGTGTGTGTGTGTGTGTGTTGAGGCCAGAGATCAATGTTGAATATCTTATCTTCCTCAACCACTTCATTTTTTCAGGCAGAGTCTCTCATTGAACTTGGAGCTCACTGATGCTGCCAGGATGGATGGCCAGCGAGCTCCAGGGATCTGTCTGCCTGTGTCTTCCTAGAGCTGAGATTACAGGTGTACACATCTCCTGGCCTCCCCTCCCCCCCTTAATGGGTGCTGGCAATTACACTCAGGTCCTCACATAACTGTCAACTGTCAATCAGTCCCCATTCTGCGGTACCTTTCCAATCTGTTACCACTTTTAAAAATTAATAAATCGTATGCATTTTAAAGAATAATACCTGTTCTTCCTTTGCCTTTTAGGTTACGCCCTGTCACTTATGACAGATAAGGCAATGGAAATAGTGTTCAAGAGCTTATGTTCTGGGCCCAGAGGCTAGTGACAGTGCCAAAGTGAGATAACCACTGAGGAACAAGGAGCAGGTTCTACTCTGGAAGAACCTAAGATGGGGTTGGGATGCTTCCCCTCCTCTGTTATTTTAAGAAGGAAGAACTGCTCTGGGCAGTAAGAGTAAGTACATATTCTGGCACAAAGCATGTTTTGTTTCTATATGGTGTACGTGCTGCTCGTAAGTACCCTGAAGCTTCACTGGCCTCAGCTGGGGTGGTCGCTAACATTTTCCTCATGTAACACATGGGGAAACTGAGGACTTTGATTTGTTCTTAGTCATAGCAGGAACAAGTGGTAGACCCAAGATTCACATCTGGGCTTCAGAGTCCCTCTCTTGCTTTCTATGCATGACAAAGCTTATTTAATGGTATGTGTTCTGTGGTGCACAGATAGGAGGCAGGCCACGTAATGCTTGGCAGTAGGAACAGCATTGTCAAAGTAAACGCAGACACTGGTGTATTTACACAGCAACTCTTCAACCAAAAGATACCTGAACCTCTTCAAAATAAGCCGTTTCTCACGACATCTCTGTGAAATGGCCAAGTACAGAATGTCTCTACCTACAATTTTATAGATGGAAACTATGAGAAGCAGACAGTAAGTGGTTTATCTAGGTTTACATAGCAACCCAGTAGCAGGCTGGGAATAGAACGGAGCAGAAGTTCCTAGCCTTCTGTCCAACACTCTATCCATTCGTCCACACTGTCTCCTCATGTTTCATCTCCCGTTACTAAGGAAGACAGACCAAAATATGTGTTGTTACTGCTACAACCAAGAGGTCTACATTTTTATCCACCTACTAAAAGGGGACAGTGATTCGATTCTTAGGATATAAGAGACAACACTGACTTATTCACAAGATATTCTACCAGCCTTCTCTTGGTAAAAGAGTACATGTCTTCAATTCCATTCCATTGATCCACTGGTCTGTTTCTATGCCAGTACCATGCTGTTTTTATTACTATTGCTCTACAGTACAGCTTGAACTCAGCAATGGTGATACCTCCAGATGTTCTATTGTACAGGATTTATTTTAGCTATTCTGGGCTTTTTTGTTGTTCCATATGAAGTTGAGAATTGTTCTTTCAAGGTCTGTAATAAATTGTGTTGTTATTTTGGTAGGAATTGAATTGAATCTGTATATTGCTTTCCGTAGGATGGCCATTGTTATTATGTTGATCCTACCTGTCCATTTCGACATGTAGAAGAATGGAAATAGACCTAATGTATCGCCCTGCGCAAAACTTAAGTCCAAGTGGATGAAAGACCTAAACAAAAAAACTAGACACACTAAATCTAATAGAAGAGAAAGTGGGGAAAAGCCTGGATTTCATTGGCACAGGTTTCCTGAACAGAACACCAATAGCTCAGGCTCTAAGACCAACAATCAACAAATGGAACCTTATGAAACTGAAAAGCTTCTGTAATGCAAAGGACCCTGTCATTAGAACAAAACAGCAGCCTACAGATTGGGAAAAGATCTTCACCAACCCCACATCTGACAGAGGGTTAATATCCAAAATATATAAAGAAATCAACAAAATAAACACCAACAAACCAAATAATCCAATCAAAACATGGGATATAGAGCTAAACCTAGAATTCACAAACAAGGAATGTCTAATGGCCAAGAGACACTTGAAGAAATGCTCATTATCCTTACTAGTCAGCGAAATGCAACTCAAAATAACTCTGAGATTCCATCTCACACCTGTCAGAATGGCTAAGATCAAAAACTCAAGTAACAGTACATGTTGGAGAGGTTGTGGAGAAAGGGGAACACTCCTCTATTGCTGGTGGGAGTGCAAACTTGTACAACCACTTTGGTAATCAGTCTGGTGGTATCTCAAAAAACTGGTAATAGTTCTACCTGAAGACCCAGCCATGCCACTCCTGGGCATATATTCAAAAGACTGTTAACCAAACCACAAGGACATCTTCTCCTCAACTATGTTCATAGCAACTTTATTTGTAATAGCTAGAAACTGGAAACAACCCAGATGTCCTTCAAATGAAGAATGGATTAAAAACACTGTGGTACATTTGCACAGTGGAATACTATTCAGCTATCAGAAACAAGAAAATCATGCAGTTTGCAACCAAATGGATGGAATTAGAAAAGCTCGTCATGAGTAAGCTAACCCAGACCCAGAAAGATACACATGGCATGTATTCACTTATAACTGGATGTTAGCCATATAGTAAAGGATAACAATCCTACAATCCACAGACCCAAAGAGACAAGAACCTACCATAACTATCCTATGAGAAATTCTACCCAGCAGCAGGTCAAAACAGATGCTGAGACACACAGCCAAACATTAGGTGGAACTCAGGGAGTCCTATATAAGAGATGGATGAGCAATATAGAGGGGACAAGAACAACACATGAAGATCAACAGAACCAAACAACAGCCCCTAGAGGTTTATAGAGACTGAAACACTAACTAAAAAAGGAAGAAAAAAGCTTAGACTAGACCCAGAACCCCCTATATAAATATAGATGATAGGCAACTGAGTCTTCATACAGATCTCTTAGCAGGTGGAAGGGAGGATTTCAGTCAAGGACTCTGTTGCCTGTTGGTGGGACATGTTACCCTAGCTGGGCTGCCATGTTGGGCCCCACAAGAGGAAACTCTTAGCCCTCGTGGGACTCATGAACTGAGGGGGACTGATATGTGGGGGCACCCCTCACCTGAGGAGGATAAGCAGGAGAGGTGGAAAAGGGTGGGAGGGTGGAACTGGGAGGAGAAGAAGGAGGCAGTTTTGATCGGGATGCAACTTGAATAAATGTTGAAATAAATAAATGTTAAAAAAGCCGGGCGTGGTGGCGCACGCCTTTAATCCCAGCACTTGGGAGGCAGAGGCAGGCGGATCTCTGTGAGTTCGAGGCCAGCCTGGTCTACAAAGCAAGTCCAGGACAGCCAGGGCTGTTACACAGAGAAACCCTGTCTCGAGGGTTATATGGCTTAGCATACATTCCCAATGTCCAGTCCATGTCTGTCAGAGAAATGGGGCCAAACGACTGAAGATCAATGCTGTAATGTATGGAGAGAAAATGGGAACTGTCCAGGCAGCCACTGGTATGTCATTTCTTAGTTTTGGAAGCTGCGGGCCCTGCACTTCCTATATAATCAGATATATTTATCCCTCTCAGGTCTCTGAGGTGGTTGAAGAATAGATAGCTAGAGTCTCATAATTAAATTTTGAGTTGTTTAGGAGTCAAGAGAGTGTTATAGATCTAAGAAGATGCTTTTAAAATTGTGTTGCAAGTTAGTATGAATGTTGAGTTAGATATAGAACTTTAAACTCATGGAGATGGTTAGATAGTAGAATGTTAGTCAGGAACAGCTTTTTTTGTGGAGAAGAATTCTAGAAAGAGCAGGAACTCAATGTGTTTGGCTACTATTTCTAACGGGAACCCTGCAACAGCTTCTTTGTGTCAAAGAATTCTAGAAATAGTTTCTGAGCCTACAAGTGATAAAGAACAAAAGTGGACATTTGCTATATCTGCATCCAGTTTCTGTTTCCTACATTGGATCTCGGTGGGAACCACTGCTTCCCTCAACCTGATGTTTTCCTCAGCAACTTTAAAAGACTTCCCAAGCACTCTACACTGTCTGGAGAAACAGTTTCAGAATGGTTGGGATTGCGTCAAGGAGTGTAGACATTCAGATATCAATTTCTGTTTCAGGTCTGGGAGGCCAGAGGCTTTTAATAATATATAACAATATAAAAGAACATGTATGGTCCATTTTTTTTACATTTACTTAAAATGTAGGTTTTTATTTCCCATATTCTAGAAGGCTCAACAAACTATTATCTTAAATCAAGATTTTTTTTTTGATATCGAGACATATCAGCACCTGACAGCACCCCCTATTCTACTCCAAGTAGAAGATAAGCATCAAAGAACCTCCACTGTAAGATGGTTGAATTAGTGGCAAGCCTATCTCTTGGCATGAAAAAACCCCTTGCACCAACTGCAGACAGACTGCTGTCCAAAAAGGACAAAACTTGGTAGCAGGGAAGTCGACAGCCTAACTCTGCCAAGACAGGGTAGGTAAGTCCTTCATAATCTCTGCTCTACAACAAATGTCTGTCAGAGAAACAGGACCCAAAGGCTGAAGACTGATGCAGGAATGTATGGAGAGAAAATGGGAACTGTCCAGGCAGTCATTGGTATGTCCTTTCTTAGTTTTGGAAGCTGCAGGCCCTGCACTTCCTATATAAGCAGATATATTTATCCCTCTCAGGTCTCTGAGGTGGTTGAAGAATAGACAGCTAGAGTCTCATAGCTTAATTTTGAGTTGTTTAGGAATCAAGAGGGTGTTATAGATCTAAGAAGATACTCTTAAAAGTGTGTTGCAAGTTAGTATGAATGTTGAGTCACATATAGACTTTAAACTCATGGAGATGGTTAGATAGTAGAATGTTAAAGTCAGGGGCCAAATATGCATAAACTGGACATTGGGAAGGTATACTGGGCCATTTAACTCTCATAAATGTGGCATATTTATATCTATTGTTTTGTATAATACTTACTGTTATAAGAGAAGGAACCATCTGTTGGACTGAAAGGGGAAACTTCTGGGAGGAAGAGGGTGGAAGGGCGGGATAGGAAGGGGGAATAGGGAGGGGTTTGTTACTGAGATGTAACTTGAAGAAAAAAAAATAAAGTATTTAATAAAAAAATATTTTCAGAAAAATATTGATATTTTTCAGATATTAGCCCCAGACATTGTGTTCCTGAAAAACATCACCAATACTTTTAGCAATTCTAGGAACTTTTTCTATCCAATTGGGAAATTAAGGCCCTGTGATTATGATGAATTTGATCAAAATGTAGTTTAAGCATGGTTCTACCCTTCAGTAATTTGGTAATTCATTTTTATTGTTTTTTGGCTTCATAGGTTTTATTTTGTGCTAAATATTTAATTAAATGTTATTTAATTAAGTTTTAGAATGTGTTAAGTTACTCTAATCTCTCTAATTTCTTGCTCCTTGTTATTTTCTTTCATGGAGAATTCTCCAAATTAGAAATGAAAGGAAGGAAAAGAAAAGCTCAAATTTAACCTTGAAAGATGCTGACTTAAACCTCTGCAATGGTCATGGGTACCATATAGTCTCTCTTGACTTTGGAAGAAGAAGACAGAAAGAGTATTCATCCCGACCCTCGCCACTAATCCACTTCTAAAACAAATGACACAGTTGCTGGTGCTTATCCCCCAGACGTGTTAGAGTAAATGAGAATGCTACTGGGTGGTTTTATCTTGTCTGCTTTACTTGGCTGATCCCCTCGTTTTGAGTGGACCCACGCAAGGTTCTTCTCATTACCTCGACGACTGGGAGCTGGTTCTGTTCACTAAGCAATACGAATTATTTCCACCGAGAAATGATTCAAGCTCTTTCTGATTAGTAACCCTGGGAAGTTCATTAGCTCAGGCATGGATGAGTGAGGACCCCGGAAACACAACCCCGCAGGCTGACTGTAGCCCCACCTCTATAAGGCATAATTACCTGGTTCTAGATTTTGAGGGTTTACTGAAGAGCTGTCTCATGGAGCTAAGTTCCGGGAGAGTAGCAAGGCTGGAGGGCCCCAATGTCGAAGGCAGCCTTCTAGCAGGGCCCTTGACTCTTGTGCCTCCCTAGTAATTCCCACCTATATTCTGAGAAAACTTTCTGGAAAAACCTCAATATAGGCAAATTCCTAGGAAAAATACTTTTTAAGGGCAGAGACACTCTTACATTCTCTTATTAGCGAAATAAAATTTCAAGTAGGAGCAAGAAGATAAATGAACTTAATTTCTCTCTTTCATTTCTCTTAGTACTTCTCCTTTTGGGCTTAAATCATACTTTGCATGTCTTACATAGCTTTTCTCTATAAATTCCCAAGCCTGCTTATTTGATTACGAGAGACAAAAAAAGAACAATTATGCTCTCTTTTCAGACTTAATTCAGGCTCTCTCTTTCTTAAGCCGTGTTTTTCTTTTGGCTGGGGTTGGTTAAGCCATGCAAAGAGCCAATGAGTGGGAAAATTCCAAAGCTTCTCTCACTTTATATGGCAGTTCAATGACTGAATCTATCAGGCCTCCTCCGGCCTCTCTGGGCTAATGGTAGCCCATCTGGGGCCATAAAACTGGAGATAAAGCTGCCCAAGATAGAACCGGAGGAGAGAGCTCATCCACCGCACTGCATCTTTATGTGCCACTGTCACCATAGTGTCTTTCCTGATGTGACCCATCAGAGCTGGTCACAATGCCACTCAGATAAATCACCAAGTTGTCAACATAACTGCAGGCTGGGAAGAGTCGCAGGGTGAAGTTAAAAATTTCCCAGATGAAGACAGGGAAATTCTATTAATGTGGAGAACACGAAGGGAAAACAGTCTGGAGCACAGAAATTCCCTAATCTAGAAGTGGGAGTTTCCATGGAATATTTATGTGTACTTAAGAAAGTCTCATTAAGTCATGGAAAAAAATTGACATTTGGAGTTTTCAAATTCTTTCATCCACTCTACATCAAGCTATCCCTTTTCTCTTTGTATATATTTCTCATAACAACACCTACATCCTTGTGATTTCTGTGGCACTTATCTGCAAGCACTTTCTCTGTTTTATTTTAAAATGAATAGTGTGAAAATGTTCCCAAGATCTGTATTATTTTGTGGTCAGATAGAGAAACAACTATATATTTATTTTAGGCCCATATTAACTTTGTATGCTTTTTCAAAAGAATGTTGGCCTTTGAACATATTTTTCTTCCTATATGAATCTCATATTTAACAGGAAAAGACAGTAGTATGATTATAAGATTATTATTAAATGACCACAAAAGAGAAATTAAAAAGAAACTCCTATACAGAGCAGAGAAACCATTTCCATTAACTTAGTTGAAATAACTCAAAAACCATCCTTGGGTTCCAAGAATAATCTAGAACTTTTACATTAGTCTGATAGCCTTTCCATTGTTCATTTTCAAAGAGAATGTATCCTGGCACCCTCTAACTGACAATATTGCACAGCGTATAAGACGTGTATGCACACACTGTAACAGAGATATTACATACAGGCAAGTGGGTTAGATAGTCAGAATTCTGGTAATCTCAACCCATTCTTTGGGAAATGGCTGGGCTGGTGGCTGTGTGTGTGTGTGAATCACTTTGGGGATGATGCTTCACTCACTGTTTATACCCTCAGTACCCAGCACATTGTCTGGATTACTTATTGAGTGAACAAGGAGGAGAAATTACATCAACACACCTTAAGTCATGGCATACTATCTGACAAAGAAGGGCTCACACTTGATATTGTCCTTGTTCAATCTGGCCGCTTGTCTTGCTTTTAGAAGCATTGGACAGCAAGTCTCTCGGCATGTTCATCTCTTGAACATGATCAGTACTTAGTAATAAGTGAGAGCCACTGAAACAGGGAGGTAGATCTGAGGGCTGCTGTGAATTCAGTAGACTTGTAATACTGAAAATTCAAGGAAGCTGTCCAGATCGTGAGACAGGAAGGGCACTTGGGTTCCTGTAAAGATCATCTCTACCTTCAGTGGCAAAAGGCACAGAAGTACACAGAGCACTGCCCAAGGGCTCAGGCCCACATTCTTAATTAACACAAGGAGAAATGCTGAATTTCGACTGTTTGGAGAATTCAGTCCTGGGACTACTCCTTTTGTTGGTGTTGCCCAACAGTAAAATGGTATGAGAATTAGTCCTGCCAGGAACTCATATTGCACTGGAGAAAGTATGGGTGCCTTTGCCGACTGTTCAGTACATGTATGATCTGCTTAAGGACAGACTACTTGGAGTCAGAGGGAGAAACAGAAGAGTACAGACCAGATTGTTTCAAGTGTTCTATAGTTTGGATGAGAACACAGAGAGTGCTAAGAGAAGCAGGCTGGCTTTCAGGCAGAGAGCTATTCATAGGTAGAATAATGGAGGAAAGAAGGAAGCAACCACCCAACAAGGGGAAGCAACAAACAGTCAGTTTTCCCAGTGGTTTAGTCAGGAAGGTCAGACTTCTAGGCAGAGGATCAGGAAAAGAGCTGCAGACCAGAAGCCAAGCCACAGAGGTCAGAACAACAGTTGCTGGGCCTCTACAGTGAGAATGCAGCTGGGGACGAGAACAGTGTTTGATTCTCAGCACAACCATCAAGTGCCTTCATATCCACCACCTTATTGTCTCACATTCTATAGCGTGAGTCTAAAGAGAAACAGTGCCAAAGTCATGGATTTGGAGTTGGGAACTGTAGCTTGAGTCCTTGTGCCATTTATTAGCTCTCATTGTGTGACACAGACCTCCTAGGGCTTCTGGGTAATGGGAATAGTCATTATCCCTGTCTTACAATATTTCTGCAAGGCTGCAAAGTAAGGCGGACACAGGAGTCAACCCATGTGTGATAGCATTTGTTGCTGTAATGTTATAATGATTGTAGCATTGGTAATGCTGCTTGACCTAGTCACGGATAAATTAATTAATTAGACAGGCCTCAGAAGTTCAGCTGGTAAGTGGTATGACAGCTGGTTTCACAATCTGAACTCTGCCCATTGTAACTTAAGCATCCCTTTCTATCTCTACCACTAACAAGAAAAGCATCCGGGATGTGGCTGGTTCTGTGATGTCTTTTCACATGGTCTGGTAAGCTTTGGACCATGTTAGTGACCGGCCACTGGCGCCTTTCACCTTTGCTGAGTAGCAGACTGAGGTCATTGTTCCACAGTCTGACCACATCTATGGTGTCTCCAAGAGAACAGAAATCTCTTAGTCATCAGCTCATCTGGTCTGAGCTGAAACAATGCGATGTGCCTGGCTGGCCTTGCTCTTCTTAGAACGGGGGCCTTGGCAGATCTGTAGGGAAGAGGTCAATCTGATCACAGAATTACTTAAGCTATTTTGGTATCTTTGTGAATAGTTCTGTAATTCTCAAGTTAAAAGATGTGGAAAACCTAGGTTTAAAAACCGTCCTTTGATCTCAGTTTCAGTAGGCCAGCGATCTCAAACTTATGCCAAAGTGAAAGGACAGTCAAGTGACATCTTTATGACTTACTATCTGGGCATTTCACTCAAAGAATGATGGCTTCACCCGGTTCAGTGGCGGTGGAGCCCCCACTCTGATTGAAGTCATCTGGTATAAAGCTCCATGGAATCTTTTGAAAACCTGGTGCTCAGAAATGATGGTGACTTCATGGTTTTGAGAAGATTTGAGCTTCCTGATCTGGCTGAGCATTCAAAGCCCAAGGCCATCTCAAACTGACAGCTTATTATCTCTGAACATGTTTTAGATTCTCTAACAAATAGTCTCTCTAAACTGTTTTAAAAGTGAGCTGTTATGCAAAGCAATGGGCATCTAACAAGGAAGAAAGATCTCCAGTCTTTCAACTACCTGCCATGTTTTTAGGCCCAGGATCAGGGGCACAGAGGACACAGAAACACAAATACTTATATAAACAAAGCTCATGGGATGCTACAATAGAGTCTACACAGATTCCAGTTATATCAGGGGCGAATATATTGCTTACGAATCCAGAGATGGCTCAGGGATTAAGAGCAGGTGTTGCTATTGCAGAGGAGCAGGGTTCAATTCTTGGCACCCACTTTTTGGCTTACATCATAGCCCCAGTTCTAGGGGATCCAACAGGCATGTACAGGGTGCACATTCACACATGCAGGCAAAACATCCATACCCTCAAAGAATAAGCTACAGTCACAGATGAGGTCAGCCCTCAGAACACAGTTTATGAGAGGTCTGGTGCTGGCTCAGGAGGTGGCTCTTTAACTCAACTCTTAAATATGTAAAAAAAAAAAAAGCCAGACCCCCCAAATGCTATAAGACTTTCAAGAGTTCAAAAAGACTAACGGTTTTCTTTAATATGTTTAATATTGGCACAAAAGAGCATAAGGAACATTTATCCCTTTGGACAAATCTTATTTCTGATGAGTAGTTAGCATAAATTCTGTAGCCTCAAGGGGTTTGGATACCTAGTGTGAGCTCTGTTTCAAACCAATGTGATGAATCCAGGCAATCTTTCAGATGCAAGAGTAAAATCTCCTCAACATGTAAGTAGCCATCTTACAGATATAAAGGAAAAAAAAAAATCACAATTTGGTCAAAGTGTGACTAATCAACTCAAACTAAAACAAATAAGCAAACAACAATAACAAGAAATGGTCTTACTAAACTTAGAATGACCTGATAGTCCAACCCCTGACTTGAAGTGCATGCTGGGAGCATCAGAGAGATTGTTGCTGTTCTCACCAACCTGGCATTCAATGAAGGACAACCACAGATAGAAAAAGACCTACTTTAGGAGACAGTCCTTTTCTTTCGGGCTGCCCCTACCAAGCAGATGTTTGATAGACTTGCATGGCATTTTATTTAGTACTTGGATAAAGCTCAGGCCACATTCTGCTAAAGCCTTTGAGACCATCTCCCAGGGACTGCAGTTTTCCATCATAGCCTTCACGACCATGTGAAATAATTTTGTCCTTGTAAGGTACATGGAACAATGTTCCTGGAAATAGCTTAAAACAGGACAGCCATAAATGGAAATAGAGGCCTAAATTATTAAAACTAAGTTGTATTGATCACGGTCTATTTCAAAGGTTCTTTCTATAGACAAATTATCTTGGTCTAATTTATTTGAAATCACTTTGAAGGAAACACCTGCACCCATTTTAGTCCATGCTCCTAACCCTCTAAAAGTATGACAGAGTAGAGGAATTGGTATGCTTTTATATAAATGAGTCAGGAATTGTACTCACAAATAAGTAAATGGCTAAACACGTGTGCTGAAATGCTTCTCATGCTAAAAATTCTATTAGAAACTTGCCTTCAGTTACTTTCTGAGCAGATTACTGGGACACATAAGACAAAGGGCCTTTATTTCACTGTCACTTCTAACTTTTCCTGAAAAGCTCTACCAATCGACATCACCTGTTTTTCTCCCCAGGCGCTGACACTTCTGAAAGTCTAGTAAGGCTTCAGGGTCAGGAGTATAAAAAGCAGAGGGTAGTCCACAGGCTGTGCAAGTGTTCACACCACTCTCAGAAAAGAAGCATAAAAAACAAAACAAAACAAAGCCACACAACCCAGGTGATTACATTCCCAGAACAGGCATACAAGTTACTTGCATAATTACTTTGAAAAGAGGAACACTTTACTACATAAGTGCTACTATGCTTAAAAATAACTTCATTAAATAAGCAGACCTTGCAGGACCGACAGCAATAAGTAAACACCATCCCAGGAATAGTGCCACTACGTGCTTTCAATAGAGACGTGCCAAGGACAGCCCTTCCCTGAGAGCTGAGGCATATAGAAGTGGCAGACGAAGGTGAGGATTTTAAAAGTAAGAAAGTCAAATGATGCCACTTCCAGCAAAGCACCATGTCTTCCATGCTGGAAACTATGGCTACTAGTTAAAATGTCAAATCCTCTTTTACTGACAAAAGCTCAAAGGGAACCAGCTCTGTCACCGACTGAGCTGTACTGTGATGGCAATGGAATCTTTCTTTCCGAGTCTTCAAGCCTTTTCTGAAGGGTATGCCTCCTAATAACCTTCATTAACTTCTGTTTGGTTGTCTACGAGTTGTCTCTTATCCAAAAAAAGTTTAACACGGTCTCAAAAGAGATTGTGTTTATTTAAGCTTGTTGGGAAAACATTCCTATCATTTCAAGAATGACTAAATATTTTTTCATTCACATAGTTCGCATTCCAGACTATGTTTTCCTGCCTCTGTTGATTACATGAAAATTAGCAGCCCCAGTCTGATCTATTAGATGCAATTATTATCTTCCCAAGAAAACCACGAGGCTCCTTAGCAATAACACCCTTTAAGGTATGGAGGATGAACAGCAGGGGCAGATGAAGAGGAGCTCATCCCTGCATGCTGCTTCAGCCAGGAAACACTCAACAGGCACAACCCCTGGATCTGGGATCTCAGAGGCAGAGCCTGAGCATCGGCTCCCAACAATTTTGAGTGATTTGGGCACTGAACAGCCTAAGAGCTTAAGGACCACCGCCATTTGGATCACCCTGGTAGTTTCATTCAAATCAAGTGCAAAGTGGAAAGTATTAGCATGTATGTGGGGAGCAGCAACAGCCTGGCTGGCAGCAAGCATAAACATTTCCTCCCAGCTAGATGGCTTCTGCACATGTTGGTTCACATCTGTTTAGCTACAGGTGTGGTAGATCTAAACGACCAGAGAGAGCCACTCCTGGAATGTGCAAAACATATCTAAGTACGGCTGTGAAGGTCTTAAGATCTTGACAGTTATACTTAGGGAGAGTCTTTTACATTTCACCCACATTTGAATACTACTTTAAATATCTCTCAGAGAAAAACCAAAAGTACCAAAAAATAATTCTGACTGAGATGTTCTGGCCCTTAGGTTCAAGACCTAGGGTAATACATGGTCATTTGGCATCCAGCATATGACCTTATTTGGACAAGCAGAAAATAGACTGCGTTATATCTTAATTTCCATTTATGGAATATATTTCCAGGACATTCAGAGTTAAAAGATGAAACAGCATGCCTAACAGTCTTGAGGATATTACAAGTATTTTATTATTCTTGGCTTACTAAAAATAGCAGCATATATGGCACCACACATTACCACCCATAAGCTGATTTTTGATCCCTGTAATGTAGTAGAATGTTAGTGAAATGTGGTTCTGTGGCTCTTACTGCACTGCCCTTCTGGGGTCAGCCCAACTATCCTTGACTCCCCACAACTGAAGTGGCAGCTTAATCATTTAAGATACTGTGCAGCAAGAAACATTATGGGCAAGGCGGGGCTGGAAACATTTTTTTTTTTCTTGTTTCAAGGAATTCCCACCCAGATATGTGCCTGGTACAGAATTTTCTGGCAGGCCAGATGATGCTCGAAGGGCAGCTTGACTCAAACTGTATCATCAACATTCACAAGAACGAAAATACCACTATTAGAAACAGTGAGGACCCACTTTAAGGAAGACAGTACATTTGACAGCTCACAGACCTCTCGTGAGCTGGAGGAGCATGGTGTGAGATTTCTGATGTGGAGGTGGAGTGGCTGGCTAACCTCACACAAGTAAAGACATGCCTAATGTCTGATCCTCAGTGTCGGGGAGAACCAGGAACCCCTAAGTAAGACATCCGAGAAAGCCAGGTGGTAGGGGAAAAATAGTTGATTTTTTTTGGGGGGGGAGGGCTCAATCACATTCCATCTTAAATCTAGAGAATTGGTGGAGGGACCAGTACAGTGAATTTCTTATTCTTCTTCCATACACGTTTATTAAGTCTGGGTGATCAGAATTACCCGGTCTGCCTGACGCCCAGCAGGACGTCTGATAATAGCTCCAGAAACAAGAATGCTTTAACTTAACTGTGGGAAAAGTTACAAAAAATACTGAAACAGAGTAATGGATGGACCTTCATGTACTCAACCGTGAAAACCTATGAGGAGCTTTGACTTCCTAGTCTGAGACAAAAACTGAATTTTGCTTTGGTATCAGAGAAATACAAATAATGGAGAGGAAAGTAAATTCCCACAACTGCAAACTCTGAGTTCCCTCACTGGCAACTGGAACGCCACTCTGGACGCCACCTTTTACAGCGTGACCTAAGTTCTTAGTTCTTGGAAACTGGTGTACTCTGGAGCTGACTCCCAAATTCCCCAGGTCACAAGAACTGTCAGTTCTTCTTTACAGGAAGCTCTGCGTGAGGCAGGAGAACATTCAGCTTACAGTGGTCACCTGGGCGGGTCAACCACCACCCAAAATGAGACAGCAGATACAGGCTGACAGTCATGCTTCAAGACCCCTGGTAATTCCTATCTCTTGTACTGGGTGTCACCACTAAGTGGGCCCCATACCAGACACATGACATGTTGCGTATTCTTTTCTTATTTAGTAAATATATCACTCATCTTAGTAAGTTTCCTTCCATGTCTTATTTTACCTCAACTAGAAAAGTTTTTGTTTATGTTTGTTTGTTTGTTTTAGAAAATTTCATTCTGTCCTTAGGTTCTGCATGAATTACTAACAAGCAATTTAAGCAGCTTATGTGTGTGATAGTATTGGGGACAAAATTATCAAATTGTTAAAACTACCTAATTGTGGTATAAAGGTATCATTCTTGTCTGTGTGAATAACTGAGTAACAGTTCAGTGGGGTATCTACATATGTACACAGTGTGCCCTGAAAGCAGTATGTGCTGAACACTGACAGTTGACAATGGCCTTTGAGCCTGGGGACACTTCAATGAAGCTTCAAAAGTCATCTTTAGGAGCTGAACCAGAAAAGAAACAATTGCAGGCTACACACCAGTCATGGAAGGCCTAAGGGGCAACCACTGGGATGGAGCCTAGAGCAGTGTGCCTGGCATAGCTGCAGGCATGCAAAGGGAAGCCGGTGAGTCCACGACATCTGGAGACACAGGACCAGGGCATGACAAATAGGTGACACTCTGCATTCTGACCTCAAAATGTGTTTCAAATACAAGCACTTCAAAGTTGTTCTTCTTTCAACTGGTCAGGAGTACAGAAAGCTGTTCAGGCTAACCTGTTAAGGTAACCCTTTCTTATTAGGACATTTCTCAGATAATGAGACTTGAGGGAAGTACTGGGCTTGTTACTCCATTCTTTCTCTCCTTCCTTCCTTCCTTCCTTCCTTCCTTTCCCTGCTCAGTATTTATTCATTTGAAAAGTTTTTAAGCGTCTACTTACATAGTCATCACTTAGTAATTCAAAAGAACACGGGGAAACTTCTTGTCTGCCAGGGATGTGGCCTCTCTCTCGGGTGCAGTACACTGTCTGAGGAAGTGTGTGTGTAAAGTCCAGAGGCTGGGCTTTGAGAATCCAGAGCTGCTATGTGCCTACTGTACAGCCTAGGGCAAGCTAAAATAACCTCTGCGCTGTGAGTTCTGTGACAGTAAATTGGAATCCTCGTACCTGGGCTAAGGGTTCTTGCAGGATCACATGATATGATGATCTCACTATACTCAGGCCTGAAACACGGTAAGTGAGCAAGCAATGCTAGTTACTGTTATTAAGGACTTCAAGTAAGACAATGTTTACTCTGTGATCCTTTTCATTTAAAATTTCAGATTTCAAAAAGATATGGACAGGTCTTTCATGTACGCACTTAAATTGCTTGGTGCTTTTTGAGTGAAATTAAAACTAATGAGAACAGCCCGATGTGGGGGTGCACACCTTTAATCCCAGCCCTCTGGATATCTGAGTTTGAGGCCAGTCTGGTGTAAAGACTAAGTTCCAGAAAGACAGTCAGCAAGGCTATCCAGAGACATCCTGTCTCAAAAAACCAAACCAAACCAAACCAAACCAGAAGAGACTGACTGGTGAACTGGAGGAAATGCAGAGAAAAGCCAGCAGAGTAAAATAGGAGGATACAATCAGCTTGAAGCCTGCAGACTGAAATGGTATAGGCTTATCTGTATGCCCGAATTGGGTGTTGACAATAACTTGTTAAGACTTGTTATGAGAGTCCTTAAGAGCCAACTTAAAAAGCCCTCAAGTACTTGTGAATCAAGTTAGTTGTCAAGTGACAGCCTTGTCTTCAAGGGTCCCCAGACTCATGCTCCTGGGAGTAGTCAGCCATAGTATGCTGTCACTTGGAAGGTAGGAACCTTTACTGACAATGACATCTCTCTGGTTCTCTCTTCCTGGAGGGCCTAACATGCTGTATTTGGCAATTTGTGAGTTATTTCAGAAACATTTAAAACCACAGTGCCTGTGTGGGGTCAGCTCTTCTAGTTTCACATTCTGAGAACCTTGAGGCAAAGCTAAAAAGGTGAGGGCGGACACTAGCTATGCAAGGGTGTGCCCAGGAGTTTACCGCGGGTCTGAATTGCATACACACCAGCAGTTCTGTTTGTCTGTATGACTTTGGCTGATGGCTCATTTATTACTCAGTAACACGTTGGGTTTTTGTTTATTAGTTGTGTTTTCTCATTTCATACCATTCTTTTGCTATTCTGAAATCATTCAAAATTATACTTAACATTATAAGTCTAATTTATATTTTACATATATATACATACATTTATATATACATTATATATGTAACTTATATATTACATTCCATTATACTATGGAATGGCTACTGAGAAAAAAGTTTTTAAATGGTTGCATAGATTTTTTTTCTTGGGACTCTACACAATAAGACCCTCTCAGCTCATATGATTTTTTTTTTAAACAATTAGTAATACTTATTATTTATCAGTAACATTTCGCTGTCAGTCTCTGAATTTTGACTTGATATGAAAAAAATCACTCTGCCTTTATTACATGTTACAGTGACAATCACCGAGAGCCAACACCATCTTAGACCAAACTCACTATTCAACTCAGGTAAACAACAAAACAAGAAATACGAGCCAAAACAGTTCACTGCGCACTAGATAACGCAATCTTCAGAATGATTCGATGGAGACAGGCAGAGACAAAGAAGGGAACTTCAGAAGCTTTGAGGCGAGCAACAAAAGTCCTCCTTTGTGAAGGCAGAGGGGACCACTAAGACAGGAAGAAGGCAGTTCTGAAGGAGTCTCAAGGAAAACCACTTCTGAGTTTTATGAACTGTGGGTGAGGGTCAGTGGGTGATCATGTCCCAGGTGCTTAGAGCAATTTCCCAAGCTGCAAATGATCTCTTACCCTACCATGCCACTCCAGTCTCTCCCTGACATGGGGCCAAAAGTCAGTAATGAATGACATTCATAAAGCAAGAGAAACACAGGGAGCAAGGCCAGCAGGAAAAGCAAAATAAAATAAAAATGGAGTTCAACTATGCCGCATGAGGAAGGCAGCTTATGTAAGTCTCTCTAAGACTCCATTTCCACCTCTCTGAAACGGGACCATAAGGCCTTCAGCACACAGTGGATGCAGAGTGTTGGGTGCAAATGTCAAGTTCATACCTCACAACACCTCAGCATGGGCACGCTCTCTCTTTTCCCTGGTTTAATTGAAAACTCGGCCCAAGTGTGTTCCGAGAAGTGTCTCCTATTTACCTCTGTCTTGTCTAGGCTGCAGGAGGGTGCCCAGTAAGCTTTCGTATTAATGGCACAGTCACACTGTAACTATTTTCTTAAGCTGTCAAGAATTAGGTAAGAACATTCTAGAGATGCCACAGAACCCAAACACGAAGTGACCCACCTAACAGTGGGTACCCAGATGCCACTACGAGCTAAGACTAAATCAACTGCACACAAATTCCGGTGGCTTTGTTCACTTACTTTTACTTTTGTAGGACCCCCCCCCCCCCCCCCCACACACACACTTTTGTGATCATGGTATCTCCCCTGCCAGGTAAGTATGACACACACTTTTGTAACAAACAAAAAGTTTCATTTTGAATTTAGGCAGCAATACTTAGTGTTAAAGGGTCTCTTTTTTTTTTAATCAGGGCTATGCATTTATTACTTTTATTTTGCATACTTTATTATCCATACATTGGGACTTAACTATTCCAAGTTGACAACAGACTGTGCTTAATTCTTAGGGTTGGACACTACCACCTTACCCCATCAGTAAGGTACTCTTGTCAAGTCCACCGTGGAACAACACACCTTTCTACATGCTCCTCTTTGCAGCTCCAACATGCTGTGTGAGGGCATGGTGAGTTCCACAAAATATGTCATCTGCAAACTATAAAGTCTTGGAGGGTGGCAGCTGTACTCTCTGTAGGGTCAGTGAGGGGGCTGGAGATGTCAACAGTTCAAGAGTCCTCCAGCTTCCATTTTTTGAAAATATGATTTTAAGGTTTTAAGTAAGTCTAACCCTTCTGAGGCTAATGACACCATTCACCAAACTGAAGTCTTAATTTACTACAATTCAGAAGCTAGCAAAGGGTTTTTTTGATACTATATGTCATGGGCCTAGGGGAAAACCTCATAGTATTATTCTGCTGAATGAACATAGCAATCAAACGACTCCTAATGACATATTGCTGTACCCGCAGATGAGGGGGTCATTCAACCCTCATTGGAGGAGCCTCTTCATTCAGCAGATGGCAATTACTGCACAAAAAAAAAGGGGAAAAAAACATTCTTCATACTAAAAAGATCTTAACTAGACCATCTTCTAGAAGAAAGCCTGCCCACGTCTTACTTTATGCTTTACAAGTTCTAAAGGGATCTGTCTTCAGGATGCATTTTGACCTATATTCATTCATTAGTATATGCAAAAATGCTTCTTAAGCATGGATTCCCCTATTGGATCTGTCAGCATAAACACTTAATCATCTCACGTCTGTGAAGACTGACATTAGTGAGTTAAGTATTATGCAAAGTATCTTAGGGTACAGGGAATGAGCTGGATAGCAGTGGGCTCAGAGAAATGAGTCAAGCATGCCTCAGCCACTCTCTAAGGAGCAGGAAAAGACACAGTAAATGTGGGGGACCAGGTCAGAAGGCAAAGAATTAGAGGAACTGGAAGCCATAGATCTCGCCCTTAGAGGCAGAAGGGTGAACTGCCTGTGAGGATTCTGGGAGTTTTTTTTCTGTCCGTCAGCATTCTTCGACTATGAAGCATCACAAGTTGAACATGCTGTGCCTGAGTTACAGCTCTAACTTCTGATTTTATTACCTCGCCTTGACCTTTGGCTAGTAAGTAGGCTGAGTGAACTGGATCAAAATCTATGCATCCTTGCACTGTCTAGTGTGTTCAGGCAAGCACGTGTGCAATGATAACATAAAGACCATGCTAGTCTCATTTTAAGTTTGCAACACTTCCCTCTAATGACGAATTTGGGCTGCATAATAAAATTGTCTGCAACCAGTAATGGCATGAAGCAGACATTATGCCCGAGGAAATAAAAAGGAAAACAAGACCATACTGGCAGAAGCTTCTTTGACAGGAGATGTTTTGCCAGACACTCATTAGAATCGCAAGGTTTACCTTCACACACGGGGCAACACTCCCCAGGCACTTTGACGGGGTGCATGCAGCTCTGCCCGCAGGCTGTGGCCACGCAGTGGGGTTCTCCGTTGATGCATTGGCAGAAGGTACAGTCATCTTCCCGCCACCGGTCCCCATGGGCGCGGATCTGGCCATTGGCGTAGCAACCAGCAGGGTTGTTAAGAGGGTAGATGGGATCTACAGCAAAACATGAGTTCAGAATAAGTCTGAGCCTTCCAAATCTGACTTCTGTCTGCACCTGGACACAGTTTTTCCACGTTCCATCCCTCAGTGCTACTCCAACTGCGATCAATAGAAACCGGGGACTAACATGAAGGGGTCCCTGGGATTACATCCATGGGCAGCAGTTAAAGTGGACATCTATCTTCTCATCCTGACACTGCTGTTTGGAGGAACATGACCTAGAAACAGGTATGCAAGCGTCATCACTCCTAAGATGACCAAGATGTGGGGACAGAGACAAGCTCTAGTACTTGGGAAACACAGGACCATTTTAGGTTCTGAGAAAACCTTTTGAGCTACTGAATTACGTAGATTTTTCCACCTCAATTTCAGCCCCAGGAGGGTAGAAAGAGAACTGTCCACTGAACTCAAGAGTGATACTGTTACTTCTGGGACTAAGTGAACTGACTCTGACAGTGTCTACACATCCATAAGGACACTGGGAAGGAGCACAGAAGGTCCTTAATGCAGCCTTGTGTATGACAAGGCACATTTCATGGGTCCCTGTGGTGCCCTGGAGGACTGAACTTATACCAGTTTACTTGCCGTGATTTGGGCAGCTAAGCAACAGACAATATTGAAGGACAGAATTAGACAAGGCTACCATAAAAAGAAATACTCTGAAATGATTGACAAGAACATAAATAGTGGATGCAAAAATATCCCCAAGTATCCCTATAAGGAGAACCATAGACAAATCACTCCATTTTCTTTACTAAAAATACATAAAATCTGGCGTCAACAAATGAGAACAGAGAACTCCCCAAAACTTGTCCTGCCTACAAGATATGCAAGGATAAAGATGGAGCAGAGACTGAGAGTATGGCCAGCAATGACTGGTCCAACTTGAGACCCACCCCATGGGATAGCCAAGCCCTGACAAAAATGATACTCTGCTCTCCTTGCAGACAGGAGCCTAGCATAACTGTCATCTGAGAGGCTTCTTCATCCAGCAGATAATGGAAACAGATGCAGTGACCCACAGCCAAACATTAGTCAGAACTCAGGGAGTCTTGTGGATGAGTTAGGGGAAGGATTGAGAGAGCTAGAGGGGTCAAGGCACCGCAAGAAGACCTAAGAGCCAACTAACCTGGGCCCATAGGGACTCACAGAGACTGAATCACCACCCAAAGAGCATGCATGGACTGAACCTAGGCCCACTACATATATGAAACTGATGAGCTGCTTGGTCTTTAAGTGGGTCCCTAATAATTGGAGCCGGGATGTCTCTGATTTGGACTCTGTTGCCTGCCTTTGGATCCCTTTCCTTTAGCAGGACTGCCTTGTCTGGCCTCAGTGTAAAAGGAGGCACTTAGTCCTGATGCGACTTGATGTGCCAGGACAGGCTGGTACCCTGGGTGTGTGGGGGGGGAGCTCCCTTCTCTGAAAAGAAGAGGAAGAGTGGGGGTAAAGGAGGAGAGGATGAGAGGGTGGGACTGGAAGAAGAGGAAGGAGTGGGAGGGATGTAAAATGAACAAATCAATAAATTAATGAAGAAATAAAACAGAGAACTTTCAAGTTTAGAGGTTAGTTTTTGTTCTAACGAGACAAAAGGCATTTATAAAAAAAGTTAATCTACAGACCTCAGGTAGTTAGGACTTTCTCAATTCCTTTATAAAAAAATATTACAGTGCACATTTCATTCTGCTTTGAGCTTGGCTCTGAGTTCTGGGGAGAGGTAACTGGATGTATGTGCAGGCATCTTGGTAAAACTATTTACACAGAGGTAGGTTCCTCTCTGTTTTTACACCATGAACTGTGGTGTAGTTTCTCACTCTATTAAGAACTAAGGTTGGTTAGAGAACAATCAACTGGGAAAGATAAAAGTTTGAGGTGATACTCTCTTTTTAAAATCCTCAGTGACACATAAAAGGTGTACTACTTTTCTTGGCCGAAATATTTTCCAAGCAGGGAAAGGACTCATTATTAGAAACAAGTGCTTGTGTTAAGAATAGAGATGCTGTACTTTAGGTACTTTGGGGCTTCAGTAACTGTATAATAAATGCGGCACAGACATCAAAAGGATTTTAAGGAAAAAAAGTATAGAACTGAACAGGCCACTGGGCCCTTGGGCTGTGTGAGCAGGGGACAGGCCGACTTTGGACTAAAGATCTGTGACCCAATTAGGACAGTAAGGTTCAAGTGATTGTACCCATCAGAAAACAGTATGTGGTCAGATGATACCACAGCCTCTTTCAGGCCCTGGACCATTGTTCTTGGCTTCCTGGCAAACTCAGTGATCGGGAACTTCAGTTTCCTGATCCTTAAAGGGGTTTGGGATGTGGGGGATGAGAATCACCACGCCATTCTGAAATGCCAACTAGGCGAGATGGGAGGGGGATCTGCTGGAGGAACATGGAAATATTACTGTTTAAACAAGAGAGAAATACAGAATCAGCAGGTCACTAAAAGTCACACGTGACACATGCCTAGTCCTGAAGCAGCCGCCGCCACACCCCATCTGCAACTTGACTCTAATCGGCACACTTTTTTCCAGGGACACATGGCAGCAGGGTCCTCCTGGTCCTGAGCTTACTGGCACAGACAGATGATGACAGCTATACTAACTCTAGTTGAGCCAGTCCAAGGACAACAGATGACAAATTCTAATGCCAAGGTGTAGACAAGCTTGGTTCTAGAACTTGCCAAGTCACCACTACGGCTGCAGGGGAGGAACAGAAAGCAACCAGGGAAACCACATGCCAACTTGGAGAGCCCGGGACCAGTGAATGTGCTCGAAGCAGAGCTTTCCTCGGGGAAGTATTTCCGTGTACTCTGCAGGGCACTATCAACATTGAAAAGACAGACCACTGTACAATTACAAAGGGATTTGTTTCACATTTCTCTGCATTAGGTAGGTTTTGAATTTAAAAGCTCTGAACCGTGCAGCCTGCAGGGAGCTATCCCGTACCTTCACACACAGGGCAGCACTCCCCTTCAGGCACGTAGTATCTTTCGCAGGTCAGCTCCCCACACTGAGCAGTGAAGCAGATGGAGACCCCTCCTTGGCATCGACAGAAGCGACAGTTGTCCATTCGAAACATGTCTCCGTCGTAGTACTCCACACTGTCGAATACACAGGCTGGCTTTGTTTCTGCAAAGAGCCAAAACAGGCAAGGTGTGTGGAAGGCAGCATATCTCATGGGGCCCACCCATAGACAAAGAACTACATGAGATGCAACTAAGGGATCCTAAGAGGGGGAGAAATAATCTTCCCCATCACCCAATGCTCCCTGGTCGGCTCTGAACTCAAATACTGATGGACCGAGGAGGCCGTATTTATATTGCGTGCTCACTTTTTCTCAGTCTCTGTCTTATCTCTCTCTCTCTGTTTCTTTTTAGAAAAAAAAAAAAGGTCATGATTTCAAGAGGGAGCAAGACGGGAGAGAAGATACACGGGAGGAATTTGAAGGAAGAACAGAAAGGGAGGGAATGATGTAATTATATTTTAATAATAATAATAACAAAGCAAACAAGGCACATTTGAGGCCATTTTTGAATGGTTTCTTTGTGTGCTTTTGAAACAGCCTCCAGAAAGTTCTGTCAGCAGGAAGTTATAATTTGATGGAAATGTACTAAAGTGAATTTAAGTCTCACAGAGAGACTAGCGCATGGTAACATCAAAACAAAGCCCACAGTCATCCTGTTGACACAGAGGAACTGAAACGCTCCTTGGTGAGATGTGTACTGACTTCCTCCAACTCAATACAGGTGCCTCTAAGGACCATGACACTCACTTGTTTTTAGATTATATTTACTCTGCTAAGTAGTTCTTTCTCTTTGAACAGTGGTCCCATTTCCACACTGGGTTTTGTTCTGCTTCCAAAGATTTAGTTAGGCTTTTTCTGTTCCTCACATATTTTCTCCTAAGCTCTCTGTTTCTCTCCCTGGTTTAATAATCTATAATTAATATTAGTGCTTAGCCATTAACCTCCATTACTTCATTTAATGTCACACAAAGCTAGGATGCAGGTGTTTTTTTTTTAATTAAAAGATTTTTATGTGCATGTGTGTTTTGCCTGCATGTGTTTCTGTGTAAAGGGGTTGGATCCTCAGGGACAGGGCGTATAGGTAGTTGTGAGCTGCCTTAAAGGGTATATCTTGCCCCTGGAACTTTCTTCTGTCTCTCTGATCTTTGGTTGGTATGCCCCATGGCCATGACCCTACCGTCCTGTGATAGTCCTAAGAACAATGGGGCCAGACTACAGTGAACCTGAAACCATGAGCCAAATAAATCTTTTCTTTTTAAGCTGCATTCCTTAAGTAGTTTTATCACAGTGGTGGTGGTGGTGGGGCACCTAACACAGGAGTCTGTAAGGACTCACAGATAGAATCATACTTAGCAATGTTGAAAGACTGAAGTTTACCCCTAAGACCAAGAAAAGACAGTGATGTCTGTGCTTAGCATACCAGGTTAACATTATAATAGAAGTTCTAGCCAAGACAATCAGGGAAAGAATAAGTAAAAATAAGTAAAAGACATATAGAGGGGAAAGGAAGAAATAAACCTATCTCTAGAAGCAGATGACACGATCTTGAATATAAAAAAAACCTCAAAAATTCATATAATGTCTGAAAATCTATCAGACATTATAAACAAGTTCATCAATGTTATAGGATACAAACTGCAATACAAGAAAATTTGATTTCTATATATTACCATTAATAAACATTAGAAATAACGTTTAAAAAAACCCCATTTCCCAATAGAATCAGAAAGAATAAAGCATTTACAAAAACTTTAAGTACAAAACTTATACTCTGAAGTCAACCATACACTGTTTAAAGAAATTAAACAGTTCTGGATAGACACAAACAATATGGTTAATATGGAAATATTTCCCAAAGTGATCTAATGACCAATGACATCCTTAACAAATCCTATCTCATTCTTTTGTCTAAACTGACACTCTTATCTTAAACTCATATGGAGATGTAAGAGATTAAGAATTGACAAAATGTTTAAAAGAAAATCAAAGTTAGAGGACGCACACCTCCCGATTTTCAATTGCGACCCAATGCCAGAGTGACCAAGACAGTGTGGTACTGGTGGAAAGACAGACATGACACTCCCAGAATGTAGAATACAGAAAAAAAAAAAAAAAAAACTATTAGTATATAGGTTTACGACAATAGTGCCGGGACAATCTGATGATGGGCAAGAAAATAAAAAATGTTGCAGAGACAACTCCACATGCTGAACAATGAAGATCAGTCTTGTCTTTTCTCCATCTCAATCGATAACAATTAATTAAAATGGGTTGTCATGGAGATGAGTACTCTTTCCAGACTCCAAAATCATGTCAACTGGCATTCCAAAAGCCTTATATATCCCATGAGAACTATTTAAAGAGGTGACAAAAGGATGGTCGACACTTCAAATTTCTTTTATTGTATATTTTAATGTATCCTGCTGATCACCTACGTACTGAAGTTGACAGGTACCATAAAATGCACAGGCAGCATCAGAAGCAAAACCCCTGCCTTACATATACAAAACTAACTGAAAATGAATCTGAACACTATAGAGTTACAAATTATGGAGTTCTTCAAAAAGACAGACCCTGGATAAAGCAGTGGCTTCTTGGATTTGGCACCAAAAGAACACACAAGAAATGACAACAGTACATTAGATTCATTCGGACTATGCTTGTGTTTCCAAGGGTACTATCAAGAAAGTAAAATTGACAATCCACAGATGTGCAGACCGTACTGTTAAATGATAAAACATTTGTTACTGAGCAACATAAAAAAAATCATCTACCTAGAAAATGGAAAAACATTTCAGAAGGTGGATCTCCAAGTAGGATTCAGTTAGGAGGATGCAATACACACATAAAACATGGCTTGTGCTGTCAGTTATTAGAAGAATACAAACCGAAATAAAAATTTCACACCTACCACGAAGACTATAACAAAACAAAAGAAAACAAGACAGGTACTAACAAGTGCAGGTAAGGTTGGAGATACAGTGGTATTCTCTCATTGCTAATAAGAAAGTAAAAAAAAAAATCGTAGTTTTGATAAGTAGTTCCTTAAAATACTAAAGTTATCATGTGATCATAATTCCATTTTTTTCCCCTGTGAGGAACATAAGTTTTAAAAAGTTAGGTGAGTTGATTGCAATCTCATGAGTAGTACTAATGTGCTCATATTTTTCTTCAGTGATATCTAGATGTAATACTTTTCTTTTTCTGCCAGAAAACTAGTATTTTTAAACAGAATTCATATGGTAACTCAGAATTTTTCGGTATACTTACAGATACTTACGTATCTGACCTGGGTCTGAAAAAAAGCATCCACAGCCAGATCACAAATTCCAAAAACTACAGAAAACAGAGCAATGTCATAATCCAAATTTGCTAGCTGTGGAGTGAGGTACCTCCTATACTCTAACAAAGCAGGGAACATCCACTCAGGCTGATAAAAAGGAAAGCCAACCAATATTAATTATTTAGCTGAGTTAATCAACTATGTACTCCACTGGGGTGAAGCCACAAATCTCAGCACAGCACTTGAACAGGAAGAAAGGAAACACGTGTGATTGTCATGCACACGGCTGCTACACGGCTTGTCTTCATGACTGACAGGAGGGCAGGGGCAGCTAGCCATGCAGCTGAAGGACAGACAGGGGCAGTGGTGATGGGGTCAAGCTTACGAGAGATGGTGAGTCTCCAAAAGTACAGTTCAGAAAACTACCTTTAGGGTAAGCCTTTCTGGGTTAAAACAAAACAAATCAGCAAGATGAAGTCTGTTTGATGTTGAAAGAAATTAATACAAACTTTCCAAACAAGTGCATAATGAAGAAGCTACTGGTGGTCTTAGAGGAGCAAGGCCCAATTACTTCTTTACCTGTTGAGGATGGATGATGTGAACCTCAGAATGATGAAGGGTCTGCCACAACCCTCTAGAAAGGGCGATGTAGGCAGAAGTGGAACAAGAGCAGTTCCAGGGTGGAATTTACTCCTCAGTAAGGAAGTGTCTTTCAGTGACTTTCTCTACGTGCTTTGTTTCTGGCAATGTATGTTTCTACATACTGTGACCACTTCTTCCATCTAACACTGCACAACTCTAGAAAGAGAGAGCCATAATATAAACTATTGGAAAACTCTAGTCCCTGCCAAATCACACTGATTGGCAGATGTAGTCAAAGGGAAATATCAAAACACAGAGCTTAATAGTAAGTGTGAAAATGGAGGAAACAGAACCCCACCCACCCATTCCCCACCCTGCTTCATTTTTTCCTTCAACCTCTTAGTTGAGCTCAGCTTCTATCTTGCCACTGGTCTCCTTCCACTCTGGGGTGATCTGTGTAGGAAGTCAATGGACAGGAAACAGGAAGCCAAGGGAGAGAGAACTGTGTGTGACAGAGGGAGGCAATTGGACACTTTCTCCAAAAATCTCCCTCTCACTGATATAATTAGACTGATGCAATTAAAAGACCAGACATAAAGGCTTCCAAGCCCCTGAAGGGCAAACAAACCTTTTCTATTGGATGCTTAAGTCTCTGCCAGGAAACAGTATGCCAAGGAAACAGAAATTCAAAATGAGAGAAAAGGGACAATACTTAAAAGATTGCAAAAAAAAAAAAAAAGCCCCTCATGATCTAGCTTACTAGCTTACTAAGGCCCTGGGGAACAATAGGAATGCTCAAGAAATACACATCAAACAGAGTCTGTCTGTCTGTCTTCTTTTCTCTTCCCTGGATTCTCTCTGTTTCCTTATCTGAAGACATAATGAACTTGGACTGTTACTGAGCATAACTACCACCAGACAATGGGTTCTTAATATATATCTTTAGTAATTTTTTTTTAATTAATAGGCTGCAGGCTGGGTTTGTAGGCCAACATCTTACATGATGAGAAAGCTGATTTTGGGTGTATCTTTCCTGTGATTGACTTTATATAATCAAGACCCTTAGCCATTATTGTTCACTTAAACTCTGTTCCTTAATACAGCACTACAGGGACAGGCAGATGTCCTGAACATACAGAAGACATGCTAAAAATACAACCCACAGTGCCCTTGCCCCTTCTTATGAGTTTAGTACATACCCACCTTAGACTATTCTGGGTTAATCCTATGCACACAAGTGACCCTCTTTTGTCTCTGTCACCTTCCACCACTCTTGGCATGCCTGGGTAAAGCAAATCTCTCTTCCTTTTATTTCGATGGTAGACTCTTACACTGTTGAATGTGGAGTGGCTTCAAGTTATTCATAGCCCCGCTCAATACGCTCAGTATTAAATATTATAAGGCTGAAACTATTTCTGGAAGTTTCAATTGCTATGTTCCCAATACCATAATACCACAGCTGAGTTCACTGACTTATATAACTAAGTCACACTGGAAGACTCAGTTGCTGATGATATCATTCAAACCAAATACTCTCTCTGGGTGCCTGGTGTACACACTGGGAAGTAGATAAATCTAAGCTTAGCTGCTGATCACTATTGCATTCTACACCTGGTGTCTCAACAGCCAGAGCCTATGGACTGAGAGGTGGACCATGCATAAGATGACAGGGAAGATAAGGACACAATGGAGCAGACAGGCACACGGAGCTGTGAGGTCAGCAGGCAGCTCCAGCTTCCTGCTAGTAAAGCACCTGTCTGTGAGCTGGAGCAGGGACAGTTGTTTCTTGAAGGTAGCCGACTGCTCACTGCTCAGTCATCTTCCTTGTTCCGGTGGTTTCTGACATCACAAACCTTACTTTCTCAGCTTGCCTCAGAGAAGCTCATGGCAAACCTGTGCTGTGGTTAGTCACTCTCTTCTCCCTCTACCAACACAACACCAAACGAGGTTTATGGAGGAAGCTTTCCCATCTATTGATCCAGTCTAGTGAACTCAGGTGCTCTTGAGTTCATCTGGGACCATTTTGAAAATTTACATCTTTGTTTTAATGTATATTTAAAAAAAAAATAATGTAATGTAAGCCTGGGGGTCAGCTCAGGAGCCGATCCTGCTGTGAAATCTCTGCTTCTGCATGTGAGGTTGGTAATGTTAACAGTCAACCTATTCTTTGCTCAACTGGGGTCTTCCTTTGGACGTAACCAGGGACTTCTCAGACCACAAGACAGGGATCCACGTAGCTCAGGTCCAGTTGTGCACATCTGGCCCTCTGATATTGCTTTCACTGAGTTTCATTAGTGTCTTGCCTTTTGTTCAGAAGCCCTGCAACAGGGTACTGGTTTCTACATTTGTGCTACTAAAGCGACTAAACACATAACTTATCGCTCAGTGCTGCCTTCCTAATTTCCATGCGAGAAAGAAACTGCCACTAGGGACTATGTGTTGCTTTGTCCAGCAGGCCTTTTGCCTCTACAAACAAGAACTGTGTATCTGACCCTGTATCCTTTTACATTTTAATGATGGGAAGCCAGGGGACAGGGCACAATGTTTAACTCTGGCAACTACATAAACTACAAAGACACCGTTAGCCTGCATACTTGTGTGCACTCTATTTAATTTTCACTTTCAATTTTTGCTATTCTTCTCTTTTCTAATTAATATTTAGCCACTATGTTATTAAAGCTGTTCTCAGGGAAGAGTTGTCCTAACTCCTCATGGAAAAGCAAGTTCCTCTCTTCTGTTTTCTTCCCTCCACCTGTTTCTCCTTCTCTGATCCCTCCCTCCTTTCCTTGTCCCCTCCAACACACACACACACACACGAGAGAGAGAGAGAGAGAGAGAGAGAGAGAGAGAGAGAGGAATATAGAGCTTGGCTTTCCTATCTGAAAGTTAATTTCCTAATGAACCTTTAGTTATAGGATCTGTATTGTAGCATCTATTAATGGTGAGCCTGTGACATAAGCAACATTTTCCTGGCACCTGGGGGATAAAACATATATTCACATTCAAACACCCATACATGTTTGTATATATCAACCTGTCAAAATAATCAAGACACAGGCAAAGATGACTGTCCTTTAAAATATCCTATAGATTCGTTTATTTACTCATTGATGGAATTCATCCTACCCTCCACTTACTCATAGGCAAATTCTACAACCTATTGTTTCTCTATTAGTGGTCAGCCTCATGTTTTTCTCTGCATATTTCATGAAATCTGAGGTTGATCAGATATCTAACTCTTCCCTCAAAACAATTGAAGAGCTTCAGAAGGACTTAACTAAGATTACCGACTCCTAGATAAAGACACATGTGATGGTTTGAATGAGAATGTGCCCCACCCCATAGGCTCCGGTATGTGTATGTTTGGTCTACAGTGGTGGCACTGTTGGGAAATGATTTAGAGATATGACTTGTTGAAAGAGGTGTTTCAATGGGAATGGGCTTGGAGGTTTCAAAAGTTCCCAGTCAGCTATCTCTGGGGTTGTTGTCTTAACATGTAATCTCCCAACTTCTGCCCTAGTGCCATGCCTGCCGACCTGCTGCCATGCTTCCCACCATGATGGTCATGGACTCACCCTCTGAAATTTTAACTGAGCCCCTAATGCTTTTTTAAAAAGTTGTCTTGATCAGGTGTCTCTTCACAGTAGTAGAAAAGTAATTAAGATGGTGTTACTGTTTGGAATTGTATTTCCTTTCTTTTAATCTCTAAAATTAAAGAAATCTTAAATAAAAATTGCATGTCTAAATTTCAAAAAAAAAAAAAAATAAAATATCCTATAGAACTGAATTATAGTTACTATCCAGTCTTCTACAACTAGATAGTAGTGGCCAGTATTGCATAAGACAATACACAGCAGGACAAAACATAAGTAACGATGACAACACATTTGTGGTGATAAGAAAGAAGCAACCACAGGAAACACAGCAACTCTTTTGCTGTCATCCTATTGGTCACTCCTGTTCTTAGGGTCAGGGTTCTATAAAATGCGTCTATAAGTAAAGGCAGAGCATGCAGGTTGGTATCTAGGTCATGGAGAAGAGGGCACAGTCGGTGCTCCGACTGTAGAAAGGCATCGCGCTTGGCTTCCTACAATCAAGGAGCTAAGAGAGAAGATGGGGAATCTTCCTTATCCAGAGAAACGAAGCAAATATTCTCACTTAAGGTTTTCTTTCCAGAAGACAAAATGACTTCAGATGAAAGTGTAGGATGTGGGGTGCTCCCATGAAGTGACCCCTCTTGAGAGCTGCCCTGTTACTAGTCACTTCTCAAAGGCACAAAGATGGTTCTCAAGCAGATCATTCGCTTGCTGAATCAAGAAAAATTATGAGCCCCTCGGAGGCACATAATAAAGCAATGCGTGATGAGGTAGACAGATTACCCTGGGGCAGCTCTCCTTACAGGATGGATGAGAGACGGCAGCGCAGGGAAGCACATGGGAGATGCTCTGAGCCCTGGGATAAGGAGTGATGATTTCCGCCTCGAGTGGTGCAAGAATTACAGCACAAGTTAAGCTTTCACAGAGAACGGTGAAAGCTAAGCATTCACAGAGTATCACCTGCAATGAATCACACTGCAGCATCGGCAGGAGGAAAAGGTCTGCCTGTCCACTGGCTGGTATTCAACAGACAAAAACCACTGGCTGGGTGGTGTCAGGAGTGACGGGATGTACTTCAAAGACATTTAAGCACACGGAACTCTTCCTGCGCTTTCCCTTGTAGATGTCTATTTATACAATATGAGTATCAGCATGCTTACTCTTGCCTTATTGTCTCTCCATCCTCCATCACCAACACCCACAGCCGTGTTCTGTGAGTGTGGGAAGAATGAGCACACAGAATAATAAAGACTACTTACACTCGACGCATAATTACTATTACTCACTTCATTCTAGAGTTGTAGAACGGAGGCCCATGGAGACCACGAGCCTTCCCCAGTTACACAGCAAGAGAGGGAAAAAGCAATCCCTATTTGATATCAATTGGTCTGAGGTTTTTTTTCTTAACCACCAAGCTACACTACCCTACCAGTGTTTCTTCAGTGCAAAACAAAGCGATACAACCCATGACCATGTGACTGGAAAATACAAGGTCACAATTCAAGTAGGATTCAACTTTAACAAGACCCTTTGTGGAAGAACGGACCTGAGAGTAGGAAGGAGGCCTCCCAAAGCCTGGATCCTTACAAGCAGCAGTCACGGCCAGTTTCTGTGTGTGCAATGTATTTTGTTATAGTTGCTTAACTCGGCCTGTACTTTTATCCATGCGTAGACAGCGCTGTGGTCTATGCAATTATTTTGTCTGTTCCCCCCACCCCCGAAAATTCCAACAGAGAAGCATGTTTCAGGTTTCCTACGTTCTCAGTGTCTAGATTTAATAAACATCAAGCTGCTGAATACCAAGCTATCTTGTAAAGGGTGAAGGTAAGAGGCGTATTCTGTTGAAGGAATCTTATGACAGGAGAATCCTTCTTCTAGGGCCATGGGAGTCGACTCTAGAGCTGGCCAACACATCTCCCAAATGCTGAAGAAAGATGTGCTCTAACTAGGAAAGTGCTAGCCTCCAAGAACAAGGTCTTTTCTATTTCAAATTGTGCTAGCTCCCATGTGGCTTCAGTTAGATTATTTCCTGACAGTGATGGGGACAGATGACACAGGGAGTAATCAACAGGCTCTATGATCTCCTTTCTTTCCTGAAATCCCCACATTGAACTTTGGACAGATCATATCATGTGATCTGCCTCTGAATCTGTGAGGTTCTCTGTGCCCATATGCTGCTTTCTCTCTTCTTTCTTAGCTTCACAGTGATTAAGCAAGCCTCTTTTCTGAGTGGCCTTCAGTATGTCCCTAAGTATGCTTCTTGTTCTAAATGGCAGAAACAACTAGGCTGACCCTCCCTCCTCCTGCTGCACAAATGTACACTCTCTGAGAATAAGAGAAACCCCACATACCATTAACACATTCAAAGACATCACAGCACTTTCCGGGTGTCCCATCTCCACGAGAGACTATTCGGGGAGTAGATCCCACCTCACAAACGGGGAAACCACATAAGCCAGAGAGACACTCGCATCTGAAACCAAAGAAAAGGGAAGGAAAACCCCATGAATAAATAACAACACAGAAGTCTGGAGAACCCCAAACAAAGTGGCAAATACCTGGTCTACATGATGCAACCTGGTTACCCAGTACAATAAAGGAATGAGGGAAGGGTTGTACTAGTAAGTAGCTTTCCAAATAACCACAGCTCATGATATATATAATCTCCCTATTTTCACCTTCCCCACTTTGGAAGACACATTTCACCTCATTTCTTGGTTCACCAGGTTGGTATCCACTGTAACATTTTCAGATGATGCACGACCATCTCTATACACACAGGTCAGTCTGTTGGTCAGGGATGCTCTCACAATGAGTGAGTGTTCCCTCCATTTAGTATCCCCAGGCTGCATGAATCCTGTTTCCAGTGATGGGTAGGCATTCTCTAGAGATCCCCCCCCCCACCAACGATTAAGTTATTGGCTTTTTAGCCATCCTGGGCAGTATATAATTTACATTAGCGTGCCATAAACAGAACGACCAAAGTCTGCAGTCTCTTGACACATAGGATGATGTAAGGTTTAGGTGAGTGGACTTTGTGCCAGATGTCTTGGAAGTAGGAAGTTTTAATTTCTTGAACTCTATACTACCAGATGTGCATGTGGCTCTGCACACAGGGATGAGACACTTCATGAACTATAAGCTTTGGTCATTCTTGACTTTAATTCTGCTGTGAAATCTGTCTACACATAGGAGCCAACAGACAGAGGTAAGCGAAGAAAGCAAAGAAGAGACCAAGTTGGCTTCTCAGATGCAATGAAATGAAACATTGGAAATGAGATGATCAAGCAACTGGGTACCAGCATGCAAATGTAGTAATGGGAAGTAGCTGCTAGCCTCTAGTCCTGGGACTCCATTGGGACAGAGTTTGGGTCAAATAGTAGAAAGAATGATGGAGTGAGATGCCAGGTTGAGAGGAGTAAAAAGGGCATCCTTAAGAGCAAGATGCTAGAACTTGACTGAAGCCCCTACACATATGTAACGGATGGGTAGCGTGGTCATCATGTGGGTCCCCTAGCAACGAGAGCAAGGGCTGTCTCTGACATGGACTCTGATGCCTGCTTTTTGACCACTTCCCTCAAACAGGGCTGCAGTGCATGGCCTCAATGGAAGAGGATATGCTCAGTCCTGATGAGACTCGATGTGCTGGAGTGTGATGATATGGGGGGAGACTCCCCCTTTTGAAGGAGAAGGGTAGTGGGGATAGGGGGAAGTGAGTCGGAGGGCAGGACCCAGGAGGGGAGGGAGGGGACTATGATCGGGATGCAAAAATGAATAAATAAATCAGCTCAGTTTTAAAAAGCATGAATTAATTAAGAAAAGAGAGAGATGTGTGGGTTCTCATGTATAGTAGGAGTGGTGCTATGACTAGGGGAGGGGGCGCAAACAACAGGGAAGAATATTAACAGATTCATTTGTTCTGTTTTCCCCCCTTTCCTCCTTGAGTGATTGGTTCATTCTATTGTTTGAATTTTCAATAAATTAAAATATGCTTACAGTCCTCGACTATCTCAATAATCAGGCCCAGAGTTTCAGTGACATTTATAATTAACTCTGGAACTAAAATGGAAATGATGTTAAAGTTTGCACCAAAGACCATTAAAAGCCCCTACAAAGATGCAGAGGAAGCACTGCCCCCGCCACGCCTCTCTCGGTTCTTCTACACGTGATGATGGCTAGGTTCCTGGGAGAACAGGAATGAAAACCTCATTAAGGTTTTACTGCAGTAATATTTCTGCCTACAATTTAAGATAAATGCCTGCTTGTTTTGTGTGCAGAGTTCTGTAGTCCTACAGACTACTACCTTCTAGGGCTAAGTACTATGAATTGGTCTTTTTAGCATCGAGTAAGGTGATTCCGTAGTCCTTCATGCTCAAATTCCCAACCGCTACAGTTTTAAGCACACAGTCATATCACTATGATTATAGAGTTTGGCACATTGCTTACATCAATGCACTTGACACTGTACAACTTAACTTCCTCCTATGGAGGAGCCACGCCCGGATCTTAGCATCTTGGAACAGTTACACCTGACAGCATCCTACAAGAAGAGCCTAGCTGTTTCCATTGTATCTTCCAGATTCACATTCTGCCTGTTGATGTGATGAGTCTCTCATTCTTAAACACCAGAGAGCATAGATAAGCCCAACAAGTACTTCTTCGGATGTTGTTCTTCAACACTTTGCACTCTTTATGGGCACTCTGTGCTAGACTCTCTGTGAACTGTGGGAAATCACATCACACTGAAAATCACTACTAACTTTGCTTTATATCTGTCACATTTCCCAATGTCCAAATGTCCCTTTTATTACCTTTAGAGACCCATGCCAGAACCATGTAGATGAGCTAAAACTACTCAAAAATGCTTAGTAACTACTTAGGAAAGAAGGTCCTTTTCTTTCTGCATTTTACTACTGAGATTAAATGGTTGATTGGCAAAGAGCCATGGTGTTTGACAGTCGGTGTGTTCTTGGCTCCTGCCCTCTTACCCCTATCCCGGGCCCGAGAAATGCTTCCCACGTAGTACCATCCTTTGGCTTCTGACAGATTCCTCTGAACCTAAAATCAGTACTTTAATGAACGGACTGAGGAAGGACCCTGAAAAGGTGAACACCTGGGCTGAGAGCTGATACGTCTTACACACCTGTTAGGCTTATATCTTGCAAAACTGCCTTTAATTTGTTTTTGTTTTTTGTTTCAGATTGGAAATGGCCCAACAGCAGTGTCATACAGGTCAACATAATCTACAAGCATCATCTGCTCACAGGCCCTCTTCATTCATTCTGTCAAGTAGCAACTAGTGCGGATGCCCTCCCCCCGCCCCCGCCCCCGGTTTACCCTCGCCATACAGATGCGTATGCTCCCACTCCCTGTACTTTCCACGACAAGAAACAAGACTTTCTTCTGAGTGTCGCCTGGAGGAAATGCTGAGCTACACAGCAGCTGAAGCACACGGTCTGCACTTTGTCCCCACTACCTCCCTTCTCTTCATTTTTCATCTCCCCCCCTCCCACGCCAATCAACCCCTCCCTCCTACCCCATTCCTGGGTAGGAGCGGGCGAGGCAAAAGAGAAAACAGATGGATTGAGAAACTAACAGGAGACAGATGCTTAAAGAGGTTGATGTCATCACTTAACCCCTCCCCAGTTCTCTGCGCCGCTTTCCTTCCCTGGAGCCATGCCACGCCCCTTGGCCTGCGGCTTTGTTCCTGTACTCACTTCCTGCAGCCCGCAGTCTTCTTCTCCCCATCCCATTTGTCAGGGTCTCAGCGAAAGCACTCGTCAACCTGAGGCCCACATACCTTCTCCTTCCACTTCTCTCTCCCCCAGCATTTCCCTTCATTCCCCTTAGGCTACACTCTCTCTCTGCTCCAGGCAAGCTCTCGCTTTACTGTTTCTGCTGCGTGCCCCTGATGCCTCCAGAATGTTCTCCGGTCTACCTCGGAGGCCCAGCTGTTTTTCAGGTATCAGCTCCTCTGAGCCTGGAACCCTTTCCACCCTTTGCTTTGGGTCTCGTGTTCTTTTTGTGCCTCTTATACACAGTTGGCGTACAGAATGAGACAATTGGGAATGAATAGAGGACGGGTGACTATTAGTTTAACACAACAAATACAACAGCAAGGAGGGGGGAAGGAAGAGATTCTGAACAAGTCCCCTCCAGACAGAGCAACATGAAGATACTTGGAGCATAAGCCTCCACTCTATGAGATGAAAGTCACACCACACACACACACACACACACACAGACAGACACACACAGACACACACACACACACACACACACACACACACACACACACACAGACAGCATCTACTGCTCTAAAGCAAGGAATCCTGTACACTGGTTTTCTATTTGCAAGGCTGTGCAGTTATCACTGGCTCCTATTTCTTCACCCCAAGCAGAAACTCTGTGCCCTACAGCAGCCTTTCACCTGCTTCTCCTGTCTCCAGCCCTGGCAACTATAAATATAAGCTATGCCTCTGTGTGCTAACCTATTTTGTGCAGTTCTTCTAAGTGAAATCATAAAATAAGAGAATTAAGGATTCTTTTTTTTTAATTTCAAAGAAGTGGTAATCTTTATGGGCAACTTGCTGGGGGGTACGGGGGAGCCTCTAATGCTACTCTTAGTATTAAGATAACAATCAATCAGAAAGCGGTGTTAATGAATTTCTGCATAATGTAATCACAGCTGAAGTCAGGTGGGAGCTGGTTAAAAGGGCCTGTCCTCCTTTTCCTAGAGTAGGTAATGGATTCAGTTTAGTGGGCATTTTGAGGGCCTGACTGTGATGATGAACAGCACTTAGAAATCACATAAACCCCTAGAGGGCACTCACTTCCTTAGGAGGCTCACATCACTGGGGAGCTGAATGACAGACAGTGATACTTTCTACCTGTCTGTCCTTTGCTTCTGGGACCATATACACAGTCTCAGGCAATGCAGAAGCTTCCAGACATGGCTCACTGCGTGTTTGTAAGCTTGGCCTCTACATTTCTTGTAGCTTCCACACTCTGCTCATTCTCACTCTAGCACCAATGGCAATCCGCCATTCATGGAATGAAACAGCCAGCCCCAGCTGCATAGTTCAGGTGCCCAACCATCCCTGTCTCTCCTTTTGTCCTTACTGAAGACCACAGACCCGGTAGGACCACACACCCAAAAGAATTTCTCCAGTATTAATTTTCCTTCCTCTGACTTTTAACAATACACAGACAGGGTACCTGGCTCTTGGAGAACACTTGCTTATTCTAGTAACTCAAAATCATATTTATTCTGTTGTCAGTTCTTCTAGTGAAGGAGGGGATGTCTTATAGAAGAAGAAAATAAAGAACAAATACATCCAGCAAAAATCCAGAACCAACACTTTCCTTATTCATGGATATTAGGTGAGGGGTTGGAGCATGTAGTGTTTTTTTCAAAAAAATTTTTTTTACATTTATTTTTTTTGGTGTATGTGTGTGTGTGTGTGTGTGTGTGTGTGTGTGTGTGTGTGTGTGTGTAAACTGGAGAACAACTTTTGGGGAGACAGTTCTCCCCTTCCTTCATGTGTGTTCTGGGGATCGAATGCAGGTCACTAGATCAATGGCTAGTACGTTTATCTCCTGTGCCATTTTGCTGGCTCCTACATTGCTTTATACATTAGAAATGAGGAACTCAGAGGTGCAGGTTTTTCCAGATCAGTATGTGGAAGAAAGATAATGGAATCTGCTTACAGTGCAGGCTCTGGAGCACTGTACTTGAGGACCAGTCAGAGCAGGAGGAACTGCAGAGTCTGCTAACCACACACTCTCCAGGAACAATCTTCTAGGACCCTTGTGCCTATGTGTGCAGGGGCTGGGTGGCTGTGGTTTAAATTTTACTTCCCACTTGAGAAGACCAAGTACCACTTGTTCTTCACTTTTTCGTGGCGGCGATAGTTGTTTTTGTGTGCTCTCAGTTGTTTACAAAGGCTCCTTCTGCTCTGAATGCCATTTCTCAGGAGTGAGGGGAGAAGAGACCAACTGATTTACTTAACTGACATCCACTAGCAATCTATTCCAATTCTCTGGAGGTTGGTTTGCTCACCAGTAAACTAAGATACAAGCTCTGAAGAAGCGTTCTTCTAAGTCTGAGATCCCATGACTCTACTGCCACTGTTCCTGTCCCCATGGATGCTGCCACCTGATGCAGGCTCTTTTCTACTGCACCTCATTGGCTGGTACCCAGTTCCCAAAGGATGCCACCTCTGCCCTTGCTTGCTTCTCTTCCTTCTCTCTCTCCTTCAATCTCAGCTTTCAGACCTGGTTCAATATGTTCCCTGACCTCACTTTCCTCATAAGTTTTGATTTTTCCTGGGATGTAGCAGTTGCCTATTTATATATTCTTTCTATTTTTCAGGAGAAGAAACAGAATTCTACATGCTGGGGTTCTGGTATCTTGGAGAAGCTCTGAGATCTGTTTTGAAAAACTATGCTGAAAAATCAGTGCTTGCTTATCTGTTAACCATAAAGAAGAGATAAACTTTAAAGGACACTAAACAAAGGGGATATTACCACTGAAGTGGTGTGTGGGGTCCTCTGCCACCTCTCACCCCCTTTGCAAAGCACAGGAGTGCCTCAGGAATGTGCCTTATTGTGGGTGCTGGCACACTGACAGCAAACGTTATTCTAACAGCTCTCCACTATAACACCTCTCTAGAGGAAGACACCGGGAGCTGCACACCCTTGGCAGTCCATCTTCCCCAATACAGACACTTATGGCTGTCCACCTCCTCCAGGAAAAACAAGTCCAAATTGTGAAGTATTCTAGAAAAGAGTTCATTCAACACTGGCTTTGTTGCACATCCGAAAACAGTGCCTGAGCCTTCAAATGAGGAGATATCCCTGTCTACAACCAAAGGAGGAACGAACCATTTAAGCACTTGTACTGAATGGCAGCATTAAGGCTGAAGAGGCTTGTCAAGAAAGGAAATGATGCCACATAAAACACAATCCTATTCTATAAAAAAGCAGCTCCATCATTAATGAAATTTGATGCTCTATCATTCTGCTGCTTCCTTTTCTTACCTCTTTCCAGGAATATGTATGTTTAAAACAAGACTAAATAAAACATCCCAAAGAAGGAGGTTTTGACATCAAATGGTCCAACTACTACTTTGGAAAACAGTATAGCTCCCTATGGGAGTTCCTCAGGCTTGAATTTCCCTCCTGTCTCTCCCTAAGAGATTTACCACTCCCTGGAGGACTACTGACCCTACTTCACCCTCCTCCAGCTAATCCCTGTATGAGCTCCTTGAATCTTCATCACCAGTCACAGCCAGCCACAGAGGATCACTCACTGTGGTCTGTCAGTGGCCCTTCCCCAGTACAGGCAGCTGCTCCCAACATAAAAGGTAACTGCACGTCGTTCCTTATGACTTTGACCTCAGAGACAGGAGGAATGTAACTTAAATTTCCTGTGGTTACTCTGCTTTTCTTATTCTTCTGGGAGGGATAAGTGATGGATGTGCTCTCATACAGGGAAGATACAAACCCTCCACAATTAAGTAACTAGGACAGCCATCATGGTTTCTCTTTTCCTGGCTTTCTCAAGAGATAATTACAGCTTCCTTCACAGAGATGCCAGGAACTTAGGAAGCAGAGGGTGTGAAGCTGAAGGAAAAGTGGTATACACTGTAGGAAAATACAAGCTTTAAGTAGACATGGCTCTCCTAGAACTGTGCCTCACAGGAAGTCAGTATTGTGAGGATAAAGCAACGATGCTTTCTAGAAATTACTACTCCGATGTGACTCACTAACGAAATGCTGGGGCATGCTTGAAGAGGCTCTGATCTGGGCAGCAGCCAGACCACAGGCCCAGCAATAGCTGAAAATATTCCTTGGCCTTTGTTGAAAATGTTGGGGCTGGGACCCCATCAGTATTTCCAACCACCCTGTCCAGCTCAGCTGTCTGACACTGAGGATTCTCTGCCTCCATTTCCTTAGGTCTTAGACAAGTCACTGATGTGTCCTTTCATGGACTGGTAGGACAGGAGGGAGAAACACATGGCGGACAAGTCAAGAAAAGGAAGAAAGAAGAGAAACTAGCACAGTACAGCCTGAAAGGGGGGATGGACATGAGAATAAGACTTAAATAAACAATAATAAAACATTATTGCCTGGTGTGTTGGCGCATGCCTTTAATCCCAGCACTTGGGAGGCAGAGGCAGGTGGATCTTTCTGAGTTCAAGGCCAGTATGGTCTATAGAGTGAGTCCAGGACAGCCAGAAATACACAGAGAAACCCAGTCTCGAAAACAAAAAACAAAAATTTATTTTATTTGTATGTGTCTGAGTGCATGTTTGTGTATCTACCACATGCAAGCAGGAGCTCACGAATGTCAGCAGGGGCCTTGGATCCCCTAGAAGTGGAGTTACAGATGGTTGTGAGCTGTCATGTGGGTGCTGGGAGCTGAACCCAGGTCCTCTGCAAGAACAGCAAGTGCTCTTAACCACTGAGCTATTTCTCTGGCCCTGAGAATAAGTTTTTTTTTTTTTTTGAGACAGGGTTTCTCTGAATATCTCTGGCTGTCCTGGACTCGCTTTGTAGACCAGGCTGGCCTCGAACTCACAAAGATCCACCTGCCTCTGCCTCCCAAGTGCTGGTCCAGCAATATAAAGTATTCTTATGTCAAAGCCTGGAATCACCAATTGCATTAGAAAGGGATGCTCTGGAGCAAGGAATTGGCTTGTTTACAAATATGTAATCAGTTTGTGTCTGTTTACTCAGAATATGCATGCAGCAGGCACGAGGCTGGTCGATGCTGGGGATGCTCCGCAGTCTTCATTTTAGGGAGAGACCCTGGAGATGATCATATAACAGGGTGTGGGCTGTTGGACGCCTGCCCTGCAACCCAAGAACAAGCACTGACTGATGACATCTGACAAAGTCTTCTGCTTGAAAACCTAAGCTCAGCTTCCATTGCTGGGGTTGTACATGTTGCTTCAGGCACCCAGAGCCATCCTGGCCTGGGCTGGCACTGAAGCAGATGACTTCACACATCCAATTGGATCCCCGTGGACAGTCACCTTCAGGCCCCTTATCCTTGTCATCAGTGCTAAGTGGGCGACTGTATACTCTGTCATCCTCTGGGGATATACATCTGCCAAAGTACTGATCTGCTCCCAGAGACTCATCTCCTATACCAACCTTCCTTCCAACTGAGCCCCAGGAGCCAATATGGGCATCAAGGAAACAAAACAAAACAAAAAAACAAAAAACACCACTCAAATCTTTTAAATCCTACCTGGCTCTCCCATAAAGACATCTGACTGTCTACAGTGAGACTGGGAACCTCCACACTTACTTGGGAGGGAATTCCACAGTCTCTAAAGTAACCACTCCTCACTCCCATGCCGTGGCTTTCCCACTCACACAAACATTTCCTTTCTGTACCTCTGATTCCTACCCAAGACACAGAGCTTCGAGAAGGACACTGATGTGAGAGAGTGTCATATCCAAGTTCTGGCTGCATAGGAGCAATGTGACCTTGGGTGCTTGGACGAGTTATATCATCTAAGTCTCAACTGAGCCACATGGAAAACAGAGGTGGTTAAAGTTTCCATACGTCATATGACTGCTGCATGGATTAAATGAACTGATACATGAGAAACATCCAGCACAGCAGATGAAACATGAAAGTACTCAACACCTGTCGTCCTATTACAAATTTAGGAGGCTTCAGGGTGAGTACATGAAGCATTTTCAACACTTTGACCTCACACGGTCCTTCAAGATCCGGAGTACTTGCTTCCGTCCCTGTCCCACTTAAATACCTCACGCCATCAGCAAAGTCTCGGAAGTCAGAGACACCACTTGCAGATGACAACAGGCCATCTTCCAAGTTCTCCATACTTGCAGATGACAATAGGCCATCTTCCAGGTTCTCCACATCCGCTAGGTAATATTGTTTACTCCAAGATGTTGCCAGTTTCTCCCAAGTCTGGGCCTTATCCTGATGGGCTCTCTTTAACATATGAGCCCCTCTGCCTGTGGTGCTTCAGAGGAACCCATCTGAAATGGATCCTTCTAATATCTTTACAATTCTTGACCCTTTCCCTTCCTCCTGCATCTGGTCTCTCGACTGTCACTCTCAGTCACATCAGCTAGAGATAGCAAGCCTGGAAGCCAGTAAAGTCCTACGAACAGAGTAGACATGGAGGCAGTTCAGGAAGGCTTGTCCCAAGAGGCACAGGCACCACTCTTATCCTATGCAAAGACAAACATGTTCACAAGAAGCCTGTCTTTCATGCAAAACTTGCAAGTGTAAAGATGATGGCAGTTGCTATAAATATGGCAAAAGAAGTAATCCCAAGAAATGAAACATGTCTCTGGTGAGGGATGCCAACTGCAAACTGGGACTCCACCTAGTGACTCCCTTTGTGCCAAACGCTGCTGGGAAGATTACATTCTTTGCAGAAGCCATTCCATCTGTCACCCCGGGTGGGATGCAGACCTTCATTTATCCCCAAGGATCCATGTCTTTTATCATGTGCTTGAGGCATGGTGGCAAGTGGGAGGGAGGTTGTAAGAAGTCACAGATTGAGTAGCATTCACCAAGTGTGAGAGTAGGCACAGAAGGAAAATATTCTAGGTACAAAGGAACCTACTAAGGTACAAAGGCAATGAACAATCTACTGTGTTGAGTTTGAAACAAAAGATTCAGGCCACCAGAGGCATAGCATATGTCAAGACGAGGACAGGGCGATATTATCAAGGGATTGGTAGTTGATATGGTGAAGAGGCAGGCTAAGGCTGGGTAATAAGGGCTCTAAGAAGCATCTTTCCTCGTAAGTAAGAGGAAAGTAATAGAAATCTTAAATAAGTGATGTAGTCTTGCAATGGGGTGGTTATCTGGAGAGGGGGTGTCCATTCCATTTCTCCTCAGTCATAAAAATAGATGAGATTAATACAAATATTTTCAGCTGTAAGACACATTTAAAATCTGGGGGGAAAAATCAATGACTCTAATAGCCTAGAATGCCCTTTTGTCTTTCTCCATCTGATGATCTCTGACTCATTCCTAAAGACTCAGCTCAAAAGTCAAATCTGATCATTTTCCAAATAGGAATTTGTATCTCTCTGCCCCATAAGCTTTTCGTTAGTTTGTGCATTTCAACTCCTAAAACATGCAACCGTTAAAACTACAATGATTTATTCACATTTGCCTTCCCTTAAACTAAAGGCTCCTTGACATTGTGGACATTTTATTTCTTCTACGTACATGACGAATACTCCAGATATTTGTTTCCTGAACAAGTCAAAGCTATAGGGTTTGGATGTTGGAACTTGCCACAGATTACCTACAGAATGTAGTTAAGCTTATTATTTATCATTATTTATCTGTGTTTGACAGTGAGAAGCACAAGGGAGGTCCTGGCCTTCACAGGATGCACAGGTTAGACCAATCTATCCTGCTCCATTCATGCTTTCATGTGTCCCCTTTCAAATGCAAAGTCATAAAAATAAACAATCCTATGTTATAAATAACATTGTGCATGCATATGTGTCTGAGAGTTTAAGATAGGCTCATACTCTACAAACCCAAACTGGCCTCAAATTCACGGTAATTATTTTGCCTCACACTCCAAGTGCCAGGATTATAGATCTAAGCCATCATGACCAGCATGAATAATTTTTATTACAGCAATGTTACTATAATGACTGTATTTTATTTGTTATGAGTATCTTCTTATATCTTTATTATGGGTCTATATGTGTAGGAAAAATGGATTACGCATATAGCTTAGTCTCATGTGAAATTCCAGGCATTTATGAAGACTCCAGAACAGGTTTGCCAAGGACAAGAAGGGACAAAAGCAATTTATGACTTAGGCTAATCATAACACTCCTCCCAAGTCCCACACAAGGCCAGGAAAGGAAAACTTGACAGCCCTGTGTCTGCATGATCCATTCAGAACAGATTAACTTAGAAAGGCCAAGAGAAGCCAGTTGTTTCCATCTCCAGGATTCCAGTTAAGATGTTCAATGTCTTCCAGGCAAACACAACCTTGAACCTCCACAAACTATTAAGCACAGTGGTGTACAGCTGTGGTCACCTCTATCCAGCGTGACAGGTGAAAAGTGGGCAAAACATGTCCTATCAAATTCCAGGTTTCTTTTAGCTTTTCCCAAAGAGGTAACACCTTACATTTGTTTAAATAAGTTCACAAAGCTTTTTTTTTTTTTTTTTTTTCCTGAAGAGCTGTCTAGAGCACTTGTGTTTTCTGGATGTTGATGATGACAACAAGGGTGAATGGAAAAAGTCCTCAAGTTTAATATTATCCGAGCTGTGGATTCTGCACTTGAGCTTCACCAAAGGCTTAAAAGGATGTACTTCCTTTCCCTCAGTTCTGATGTCTGGACCATTCAGAACAAACATAAGCCAATGGGTGATATAGCCTTGCTTGTTTTCAGGACTAACACAAATAAAAAATAAAGACTAGGTACTGTCCAATTCATGGAGGAGCACACAAGGAACACAGCCCTGGTACAGAATGGGTGAGGGTTCACACATCTGATGTGCATGACTGATAAACCAAGCACGCTCCCAGAGAGATAGCTCATTTGTAATGGGTAAGGGCTTTAACTTCTAGGAAAGCATATTTTCTTCAATCTGGGGATAGGTCCAATAATAACATGGAATTCTTACAATTATTTTGTTTCAGAAAACATCAGAGTTTAATATAGACTCTGGCTTTTTAGTCATGAGTTGATTTGTTCTTTTGGGCCAAAAATTACTATGACAGAGGGCAACAGAATAAATGTTCTTTTCTAAGTTGAGAAAGAAGGGCTCCAAATATACTTGCAACCACTTTTTTTTTTTCTTGAGTGTGTTTAAAAACAAAGAGAATGCTACTGCTATTGCATGTCAAGAGTCAGGAATGTTTTAAATGCATATGTTAATGTGCATTTTACATACTGTATAATTTATCCTAAAAAAGAAGCTGGAGGAATTATTTAAATTAAAGGGACCAACACTCCATACCTCAAAGAAGAACTGAATTTTTAAAAATGTCTACTAAAAGACTGATCTTAAAAAAAAATAGATAGAACCATCTTTGTTGAAATGAGAACATAGAACAGATAGATGGGCATGATAATTCATTACAGGGCACTTAATTTGATAAAGGCTTCTTGGAACTGCATACTCAGGGACAATTTCTCTTGCTTAGCTTGAGTTGGCATGGGAAAGGCAACTTAATTACCCAGTACAACGTTAAGAGCCATAAGGTCTCCAACAAATACGAGTCAATGATCTGGAGTGCCCAAGAATGTGCCACAGAGGTGAAAGAAGAGATCTCTAGTGCCAAGCATAAAAAGGGGGCTCCTAATTCCGCCCCACACCCCAGGAAGGTCAGCTTTTCTATCTGGGCAGAGTGGGTGTGCTTTGTGATAGTCCCTGACCTGCCACTCCCACTCCAACGCTCTGCTAAACACTTCAAAGACTGAACAGGTGCGTCTCTGGAGATAAGAGCTGCATATAGTAACTCTGGGATGTTTAAGTAACCTACCCCAGGACCCATACTTTAGCAGACAGAATGTTAAGTGACTGCAACACTTTCACAGATGTATCTGAACAGAGGAATAAGCAAATCTACTTCGTTTTCAGTATGAAGTGAAGCATATTATTTAAAACTAGGAACTAGGGCAAATAGGAGGACTAACAGTAAGTATTCTCCACCATTTTCCACATGTCTTTTTGAGTTCTCTGGTTTCTTGGTCCTAATGTAAAAGTAGCACATGCCTGAACAGGTTTGTTTGTTTAATTTTAATTTTTCTGTAATCTAGTTTTCATTACTTGATGGCAAACAAATCTATAATTGGGTGTCTCTCTTGAAGGAGGGTGTGTTCCTCTATCAGATAACCCTCTAGAGATCCAGAGCTTTCTTACACCCGTCACTGGTGATGCTTGGAAATTGCTGAGGCTTTTTGTTCTAAAAGTGCCATGCTCCCAGCATTCTTTGTCTTCCCTCAGTGAGTCTTTGTTGAACTGTGTTTAGCAGATTTGAGCATTTTCTGAATCGGTACACCTTGTTTTCACTCACTGCAGCTATGTGGTCAGATTAATTTTTATTAACTTACATGCTTCTGAAGGGAAGAAGTACCATGCCAAAGATTCCATTCTGCTGGCCTCATCAGGGATGAGTCTGTTTCAGGCTGTGAATTCTGGAACGCCAGAATGCTCCTTTCCCAAATGTCCTTATCAACTCCCAAGCATAGTGTGCTAGCAATCTTCTAGAACTGTATTATCATCCCACAACAGATTACTAGCAAAATATATTTTCTCACAAGTGCAAAGCAATTGGGATTGTGGAAAGGAGACACCCTAGATTTCTGAGCTGAAGCTGCTGAGGGCAAATACCTAGATCTGCTTTTAAGGAAAGGTTATTCATGACCTTTCTTCTGGCCATGGCTGTGTATGTAGATTATCAACTTTGCTTTGCTTTCATCTAATTTTCCTTCCTGAAGTTTAGAGCTGGTCTGACAGGACAGGATATGATTGGGAAACTGTCTTGGATATCAGAGTCGGTGTTTTAGAGGAGAAAAGTCCAACTGAGGCCCAAACAAGGGGAAAAAAAAAACCTTTTATCTAGAACTTTTTATTTTAAATGATACAGTCTAAGTACAAAATTGGTAGCAGAGAACATAAAACCCTCAAAATATAATTTTGTGTGTGCGTATGTCTGTGTGTGCAATTAAGTGTGAAATAGAGAGGCATTAAGAATACAGAGATACATGAAGGGTGATAGAGAAGAGTGACAAATAGTTGGAAACTCAGGAAAAAATGAATCTTCACAGAAGGGAAACAGGGTACACCTGAATCCAGGGGGCAGTAAGCATGCGTGCTCGGCCACGCAAAGGCTGATGTGGTCCACAGAAGGGAATTTGTAAAGCACTAGGAACCCTACCCCCCTCCCACAACACACACATTTGAATCCTTCCCACAGCACACATACATACCAAAGCAGCTGACAGAGAAATCCACATTCCATTGTCTAAAAGCAATTGAATAGAGTAAATCCTTATTTGTAGATTCAGCCTTTGGCCACATATTCTCTACCCCTTCTCCTTAGGAACTATCTACGCAGAGTTGTAAAAAGAACACGTAGCTAGCAACAGTCGTTCAGTCATCTACCAAATGCACAATCATCTACCTTTCCTGCTTAGCACACAGTTTTCATAATCCGACCAGTTCTGATTACCAAGGCTTGAACAGCTAGTCTAGTAGTTTGTGTGCTCCATTTTGCCCTTTCTAAGAAAATGAAATGATAAAAAAGTAGCCATCTTTCTTCTATGACTTCCCTCGGACATTTCCCTTTCCTATCACCATGTGAGCCCATTTATTGCTCCATTATCTTCATGAATCCTGGAGTTTCTAGGCTTCCTTATCCTTTTTTTCCCCTAAAGAAGTTCCTAACACCAACCTCTTGGGTTAACTGAGAAGAGTTTGGGAAGTCAAAGAACCCAGAGGTGGAAACTACTATTAGGATCATGCAATCCTTCTCTGCCTTCCTTTTTGGCTCAGATAAGGAAGAGCACAGTAAGGTGGAAAGCTTGCTCAATTCATGCAGAGGTAGGCTTTGATTCCAGTACCCAGTTCATGGGATATAGTGAGTATACTTCAGCTACCAAATGTGTTGTGAGCAGGCACATATCTGCTCACAGACAACAATCACAAAGGAAATGTTGCATCTCCTGAGTGGCTGGACTGGGGAAGCTATGGGGGTTGACAGTGACTTGGTCCACAAGGGACAATGCAGCCTGGTGGTTCATGCTCACCCAGGCAGGCTTTGATCACTGATCCTTTTCCTGTGAAAATGAAGCATGGTATACAACTCGCCAGCTGGGTTGGGCTGCAAGATTCAGTCTCATCCACTGAACTGTACTTGGACTCTCATGTACTAAATATAGTCTAAGAATTTTTTTTTTTTTTTTTTGGTGAAAACAGGAGCCATACATTAACATTTTCACCAAGATAATCTAAAGATTTTTAATTACCTTAGAGCTGGAAAGATTTTGAGCTTATAAATTTTGAGTTAAAAATAAAAACACAAGATTTTTGATACAGTGTCTCAAAAAGTAAGAGGTATAAATGCTGTGGATCTTGGTTCTAGAAGAGAGTCAGGCCCTTTGGTCAAGAGAGAGGCAGGAGCCAAAAGGGAGCTTGGGAACCTGGCTTTCACAGAGTACACAACCCAGAACAAAGTCTATTTTAAGCTTCTGGATACCATAAACAATGACTTAATTTATTTCGAACTCAAAATAACTGGCTTGCATTTTTTTAAAATAACTTTTAAGAAAAACATTTATAGGCAGAAATTGATAACATAATGTTTCTGAACAAAGAGTTTAAGACAACTCTCATTAAATTTAGAATGAATGACTATCCATACTATATTAAATGCATTCATCTTCTCAATAAACATAGAAAAATATCAAAAGGCATGGAATGTTCTAAATAATTCAGTTGCTGACCAGGAAGACACAGGAGTATAACTACCCCAAATTTTAACAATTTAACGTCTGCCCTGTAAGTCTTAAAAACTGGTGAAAAATGATGGGGGGAATACAAAAACTCTATAACCTGAAGACCACAAAGCGCTTTTAGATGAGAGAAAACAAGGAACCAAACAAACAACAACAACAACAAAGTGAGCTGGCAGGTATCCTAACAGGTAGCCCACCTGGGCTGAGGTATCAGCTTGATGACAGCAGAACATAGGGTCACAGCTGTGGATCTCAAGTGTCTCCAATCTCCAGATAAGCAGGTAGTGTAGATCCATTCCTCCCAGGCAAGATAAACAATGGCAGAATTTGTATGTCACATCCTTTAAAGATGGCTTGTTGTTTTAAACCTTGACTTAGTCTCATGAATAAGATGTTCTGGCAGCCCCTTCCCAATCATGGCAATAACATTCCTGTTGTCTGAGCAGAGAAAAACCCAATATTCCTTAAGGAGAGAAGGTCCGAATTATAGTCACCTAAATGACGCTTAAAGCCGAGGTGGTGCTCAGAGACCCTTAACGTGTGACTGCACTGAGATGAATTGTCAAGTGGGAAGGCAAAAGTGCTGCGTACTTAGGGGGCTTAACTACAAAGCTGTCTGAATCCCAGAAGACCCAGATTCCCAAGGCCAGAAGGACACCAAGTTTTTGGAATGGGGTTCACTCATCTGCAGAGTTTCAGCAACTTTCTTCAACCAGAGTGCCAGGTCTAAAGGACACCTATTTTTGTTAAACGCACACTGTGGTGGACCGAAAATGGTCAGAAATTCTTTGAAGTTTCTTCCATCAAAAGGTAACATCTACTCTGCTGCTTTTGGATAAGGGCTTATCCTGTGGTTTGCTTCCACAAACACGATGTGGCAGGAGCAGGGACGGCCACATCCGGGTTTCTAGAGACACTTACTGTATGTAACACTTCCTCCTTCTGGTACATGTGAAGCCAGCTGTTCAGGATGGAAGATCATACACAAAGCTGTCCTCCGAGACATTCCAGCAGAGTTCCAAGACACAAATGGCATCCAGCCCAAATGACTACAGAGAACTGCCTACCCAGCACACAGAATGGTAAAACCTAGAAGAAAGTCTCCTTGCTTTTGTACTGCTCTTGGGGGGTTTCTTACACAGTAACATATAAATGAAATACATATATTTTGCTAATTTGTACTTCACTGACAAAAAAAAAAGATGTCAGTGAGACATGAACTCATATCGCTGACTTATTCTGTTTTGAAAACTACAAGAAAACCTAGCAAATACTACAGTAGAAAGGACACAGGAATTTCGAAGATCCTGAGCTGAAGACAGACCTGTTCTAGCCCTCATGCCAAGGAACAACTGTGATTTTACACAAGTCACTCATTCTCTATACTTCCATTTTCACAGCTATAAATTCCACATGATGTTAGAGTGATGAATAAACAAGAAAAGGGTTTGTGATTACAAGGTATGTGATACAGTTAAGCTATGTCCCTGCTGTTTAAGGACACCTTTCCCATCTCTACAAAGACAGCGTTTGCACAGATGTACACAACACGTCAAGTGTTTTATTGCAAATCCCCTATGCATGGCAGCATATGTACATGCACACACAGACACTAGAAACAAAAAAGGGTCACAACCCTACAGGGCATAACATTTCTTCTGTTAGTGTGCAGTGGTGTTCAGGGCCCCAATTAAGGCTCCAAGTTGCTAATTTTTATCTTTTTCTATCTTCTCTGGGAAAGTATTGTGAGTTGCCTTAGCTGACATCACATACTGGCACCAACAAACAAAGACTGAAAAACAGTCTGCCTGCAACTCTGCGCCAGGTAGCAAGGAACTGACAATGGTCAACAGTTAATTCTTTCCCAGGTAAGAGTGGCAGATGTCTATCACCTGCAGGATCCACTTCAGGCGAACAGAAATAGAAGAGCCACAAATGAACATTTGGGTCATAAAGAAAGAGCAGCAATGATGCAAGAAAAGAAAGAGGCCGGGGGTAGGAAGGAAAATCAGACCTCGTCAGTGGCAGAAGCAGAAACTGCTATCCGGGCACAGTAAGAACATTTAAGAGCGGGGTCTTGCAGAGCGGGGTCTTGCCCCTCTAAGAATTTACTCGTGTCTGATGAATGAACAACTATGAATGGGTGGGTAAAAGTGCTTAGGAGGAAGCTCACAAGCTGACCAACAGCTCATACAGAAATAGGCAGTTAGAGGCCTGGGAGGCTCAAACAGCCGTGTTAGGGATAGAAGGAATTTATCCTCCAACATGGAGGGGTCCCAACCCCCTTTTTGAAAGTATGAGTGTATAGTAAATCTATGAAAAAAGTGGTTACTCTCAGTGCAAAGTAAATTTTTACAGCTGGACTCTCAGATATTTTACCCTTCTCTGTCCTAAAGGGCTTTCCCTCCTGAATTCTGTATCAATTAGCTTTGCTCTAAGTTCTTAGCAATGGTCTTTACAAGCCAGGGGAACAAGTCAAAAAGACCGTGATAGCATTTTACATGTAGTATCCTGGTCTCCGTTGTCCCCAAAACACGGTTCTCTCATAAGAATAAAGATACATGTTTCTCTTTAAAATGCTATTAGTATAAATTAGGCAGTTTTCATTTCTATTTTTGTTTGCTTGGGTTTTCGTTCTCTTATCACAGTATGACTTATAAACTTATTTAATGAGAGAGACCCCACTTCATATGCTAAGCTAACCTGAGCAGGGTTAAGCCACATCCTGGTCATATATATTATGCATTTACCAATATTAATACATACATAGAGGAAAAGGTGACATAATTGGTGACCTCCAGAAACATCCTTCAGCTAGTGGGACTTTATGTATGCAACAATTAAATAATGGTGTAAGGAAATGTATGGTTAACTGACAACATGGAAAAGGATATATTCGGAATTCCCGGGGTGGGATGGGTATTAGTTGAAAGATGAAGACCTTGTGAATAAAGTAGAATTTAATTGGAATTAAATTAAAAGGTGGAACAGAGATAAAGGTGACTCACACTTGGCTTAGGGGAGTGCAGGTCTAGGAGGGGGCCATGTTTCTATAGTTTTGAGGAGTAGTAGAGCATAAAGAAGGGGTCTGGGAACAAGTGCAAGGCTTTAAAATGAGACATACTACAGTGGCATTATGATTAATAGGAAGAGGATAAAGAAACTACAAGTGTTCTTTCTTTTCTTCCTCAACATATGAATTACCTTGGCTAAAAATGGGCTTGTTCATTCACCATTCATTCATTCATTCATTCATTCATTCATTCATTCATAAATACAGGTTGGCCACATTACATCTATACACTAGAGATCACAAGTACCCACATTTTGAAAATCAGTGGCGACAAAATAAAAAACAACAAAAATCGTAATGATTTCAATGTATTATAAACAGTGTCGTGATGAACAGATAAATGAGGAGTTACAAGGGAGTAGAAGGATACATCTGAGACATCTGAAGGGGCTGGAGCTCGAAAATGCTTTACAGAGGAAATGAAATCCTCAAAGAGGGCAGACGCTGTCCAGGTAAAAGAGGAAGCGAAACACTATATGGGAAGAGGCAGTTGCAAGCGCAGAGTTTCTGAGCATAAGAACGCTTAGGGAGAGCACTGATTGGGCAGGAACAAAGAGTGAGTGTGTAGCAGCGAAGGGGACAAGCATGGGTCACTGCCTATCTAACACACAGGAAAGTAAGAGCTGTGAGAACGTAACCCTCTCTGCAAATAATTTACAGTGGTTGATTTCCTTCTCCTTGCTTCTTCAGTTCCATCATTAGAGGCACATTTACTTTGGACCATTCTTCACCCGAACGCCCAAGTCAAAATTACATGAATACAGTAATAACCACCCGAAGGTTTCTGTTTACTAGACTCACAGAAGCTTGGGGATGAAACAGAAGGCATCTAGGGCAACCTCTGCTCCAATGTAGCATTTCCTCTAAGCACAGCTGGCAGGTCTCCATCCAGATGGGGAGAAATCTAACTCAAGTCTGCCTCAAAAGGCCGCATGACTCACTGTTGAGATTGGTTACTTGTGAGGTTTTCTTCTTAAGGTGAGAGTTACTGTCTTCCTACAATTGCTATACTCTTCACCTAACAAGGGTGACTGGGAGGAAAGTCCCCTTTACCTCCAACACACAGGAGGTGCGAGGTCCCAGCTATGAAAGTGAGCTCAAAGTTGTGTCTTTTTTGTTGTTGTTTTTTCGAGACAGGGTTTCTCTGTGTAACCCTGGCTGTCCTGGACTCACTTTGTAGACCAGGATGACCTCGAACTCACAGAGATCCGCCTGCCTCTGCCTCCCGAGTGCTGGGATTAAAGGCATGTGCCACCACGCCCGGCTAAAGTTTTGTCTTTTGTTCACTCAAGGCGAGACTTTAGCTTGGATTACTTAGGTTCTCTGATACAATGTGCCCTCTTCCTTTTCGTGAAGACTGTGCAGGGCCATCTGTTACCGCTAGTATTGCCCTCTGTTTTTGCTGGTGACTGGCTGTACCTATGTGTGTGCGGATGTTCACCCCTTTGCACGCAGTCTCGCATAAGCATGGCATCCTAACGTCACAGGGAGGTCACTCTACACCCTGAACACACTATCTTCACAAAAATCTTTGTTGTCCACTTCATGACACAGTATAAAGGACATGTCTGAGAGAATCCCAGGTTTCAGCAAGAAGAAAGGCTAGGACACTAATGACTTAATGTATTTTATTAGAGGCAAGATGAAGAAAATAATTATGGGAACACACTCTAAAGGGAAACTTTACTGTAGTAGTTCACCTCACCACTCTGATTGTATTGGAAAGTGTCCAACTAGTCCAGTGGTTCTCAACCTTTCTAATGCTGAGACCCCTCAACCCAGTTCCTTATGCTATGGTGACCCCTAACCAGAAAATGATTTGGTTGCTACTTCTTAACTGTTACTTTGCTAGTTATGGATTGTAATGTAAATATCTGATATACTGGATATCTGATATGTGATCCCCAAAGGGGTCACATCCCACAGGCTGAGAACTGCTGGTCTAGGTGCTAGGTAAAGCACACCTCTGAGTGTGTCCTGGGGTCACTTCCAGAGAGGATTAACTAAGTGGGGGAGCCTTGCCTGGAATGTGGATGGTGGTATTGCATAGACTAGAAGCCAAAGGAATAGATGGGAGGAAAGTAAAGAGCTCCCTAGTGCAGAAAATCTCTTCTCTGCTTCCTGGCTGCCAGGTGGTGAGCTGCCCTCCTACATCCTCCTCCCACAATTGACAAAAACCTCTGAGATCATGAGCCAAAATCAATCTCAAGGATTTGGTTACAGTTTTGGTTATAGAACTCCGATTAACACATGTTCACTTTAACTGTGGGCTGGTTAGGGTCCTAGTTTATAAACCCATTTCTATAACCACACCTCCTCATGCAGCAAATCAAAATGCTAAATGTCAAATGCCTGGCATTGGGATTGGACTGGAGACAAGGGTATAGATGGAGCCAGATAAGAAAGGGTTCCAGCTCTTGATGCTACATATAGAACATAAAAGTGGTAAGAAAAGAAATGACTTTATCACAAAGATGACTTGAAGGGCTACAAAAGATGGAAGGGGCAGTGATGACAAAGAAGAGGGATGGGTATCGTGGATACCGGGAAGCAGACTGCAAAACCTGTTTCCCTGAAAGCAAAGTAGTATTGGCTATCATTGTTGTGATAATCTGTAGACCACCAACCGCAGACCTAATGGCTCTCATGTTCTAGAGAAAACTCATTCTATAGCTTTCAATGGATGTCCTGTACTAATATTAAAATGATAGCAGCTTATCTCCCACAAGCCAAAGGGAAATGTGTCTGATACTTGAGAATTACTGTTAAGAATACAGACACCTCTTTGCCTTTGTAAGAAAGGACCTCAGGAGCTGCATGACTCCAGACGTCCAGGGCCCCCTTCTGATGAGCTCTTTGAAGCAGGCAGTATTTCATCACACTGGGCACTTGGTTTAAACACCACAAGGTCCACTGCCAAGGATCAAATGGCACGCCTCACTAAAACAGACCCCTCACTCTACTTCCTTATCTACACGTACAGAGGGGGAAAGCTTGCCTACCTACTCCCTGGCCCTCCAGTTGCTTTCAGGAAGAGCCTTAATCCTTAAAGATTAATGGCTTAACCTGATGACACCTGGCTTTGATGTGAGGAGAGACAGATGTAAATAGCAAGTAAAAGCAACAGTCCAGTGGTTTCTCCAGAGAAGCAGGCAAGGATTGGGTTTCCCAAGGGAAAACAAGCTGCAGGCTTGAGAAACTGCACCTAGGACATTGCTAGCAAACAAGACAGAAAGGAAACTTGAACCGGTGACAAACCAACCTTGCTGGCAGGGTACAGCAGCCATCCGCTGTGAACCGCACTTGAGTTTCGTGGCTGTCCAGGGGGCATACGGCCTGCTGGACAGGGGGGCACTCCACGGTGCTGCAGTCCACGCTGAAAACTGAAAGGGGCAAACAGAGAAGCACCGTTTATTGCGACATCTATTTGCATGCTGAATCCCCAAATGAAATACGAAATACTGACTCTTGACAAATATCCAAAGATTCCTCGTTTCCCTGAAACCAAGGGCCCGTCTACTGTTTTCCTCTCAGTCAATGCTACACAACTGTGGTATGTCTCAAATAGAGGACAAGAGTTAGGATGAGAACAGAGTGAGACCATAGAGTTATTTGGATGGTGATGTGCAGCAAGAAGTGTTTCTGACAGAGCAGTTCAAGAGATGGTCAAGGGATTGCTTTGTCTGAGGCATTTACCTAAAAGTAAAAATAAATTAAAAATAAATTAAGAAAAAAAACATTAACAAAACCCTAATCAATCATTAGAAACTTTTAAAGAGGAAATCACTACAATCTAGACCTAGACACAGACTGCATTAGAAACGCTGGTGCAAGGGCAAGGCTGTTAGATAAACTATAAAGCAAGAAACAGCTGAGACATGACAAGAATTCCAATACTGGCAGAGAAGGTGAGTATAACATTCAAATGACACTGCGCATGCTTTGAAGCCAAGGCGGATGGAGAGGGACTGCCAAGGAAGAAAACTAGGGCTTTCTCCTTAATAAAACCATTCTGATGCACATATTTACCCAAAAGTAATTCTGTTTTATGTATGAGAGCTTCTAAGTGTAAAACTTCCAAGTGACAGCCGCTTCTGCAAATGAGGCCTCTGACCGTCTCTCAGGGAATGAAGCAGGTAACCACAATACCACACTCTTTCCCCCAACAGCTCCATCAAACATACTTGAAGAAAATAAAGAAGAAAGAGACAAGGGCCGGCTGCTTCCCTGACGGTGGTGCTTAGGCACCAGGGAATTATCCCTCTAGTTCTCTTGAGTCTTGAAGTGAGATATTACCCAAAGCAGCAAGCCCTCCATGCACAGGCAAGGATGCTCATCTTGGTGGGAGTGGAGAGGCCCAGGATAGCTGAGGAGGGACCTGCTGCCCTCAGATGCAAAGGGGCAGGGCTGCCCAGCCAGCTCTCGCATGCATACCTGGTTTGCACTCATAGAGGTCACAGCACTCTCCCGGCTTCCCTGACGCTTTTGACACTAAAATGTTCAGGTATCCAGGCTGGCAGACTTTGCGCAGACAGCCCGCAGGGTCACACACGCAGCGGCTGGGTAAAGGACAGCACTCCCCGGGAGGAGCATAGCCCTCGATCAGAACGGAATCTTCGGGGCAACGTGGAGAGAACTGCACTTCACAGCGGGCCTTGGAGCAATCTGGCTTCTCTTCTAAATGGGAGAGAAAGAATTTAGCTCATGCCCAGGGCAGTGTGGGGCACTTTTGTGGGAAGAACACATCGTCCCAAGTCTATTTACTGTGCAAAGAGCAGGGGAGCGAAAGAAGTCTGGTGAAAATCTTCAGGCTCGTTGTAGCCAACTATGGGAATCTCTCCCAAGATCTGACCATGACTCTAGAATACAGGCCTGAAGTTCCCTTTCTCACTCATGGTGATGAGACAATGTCTACTAAAAGCCCAAAGGGAGGCAAGGGGGGCCTCATGTGAGGCAAAGGTTCAGACTCAGGTCTGGACTAATTGGGAACCCAAGAGTTTTTATGGGTTCTTTTTTGGTAGTGATATATGTTAAAAAACAAAGCAGAGACAAAACAGAACCTGGCTTCTCCAGGGACTGAAGAAAATATGAATAATAATGAGTATGAAGAACTCCACCTCCAAATGAGTCTCAATGAGCTGAGCTGATTAAGATATGCAATTCTATGATGTGGCAGCCTAACCAGACAGACAATGAGCCAAATTCCTCTGTAATTGTCCTATATGGCGTGTCTCAGCAGAGACTCACTGGGTGAACCTCATTTTCCTTTCAGTATTATCAGCTGCCCTACGGAAGCACCTCAATTCCAGAGATGGGAAAAGTAACAGTGGGTATTACCAAACAAGTTTAGGATTGGGCAGTAGAGGCCCCTAGCTTGTCAAACCTCAATCCTCAGGCCATTTCCTTGGTTTAAACTTTTAAGAAACCTATACTAGCAGAAGGCCTCGAGGAAAAGACTGAAATAATTTAAAACTACACTTTTGACCCTTAAATAAGGTCAGGTGTTGGAAAGATGTTAGTGAAACAACGGAGCTGGAGCATATACTTCCATAACCTTGAATCGACTCTGCTACGCTAAAACCCAGAGATAGGATCACAGAGCAGGATTAGAGGCAAGAGGTCCCTTAGTACTGTAGATTAAAAAACAAAACAAAACAACAACAAACCAACAAACCTGAGGCAGAAGACTCAAGCAACGTGGCTAACCAGTGATGAAGCCAAGAATCCAGACATCCCACCTCACATCTCCCTCAGCTCTGGATAGTCCAGATGGAACTGTCTTTCCCAAACCACACTGTTTCTTACATCCTGTGTGCCTCTCAAAGGTATCCTGTAGCAGAGGCAGACCTGGAACTCCAGATCCTCTGCCTCCGCCTCCCCAGCGCTGGAATTACAGGCCTGGGTCATCATGCCTGGCTCGTCCTCTGGTCATTTTCCAATTTGGCTGCCTTATCTTTCACTCTACTGAACATTTTCCTCATGACTAAGTATTCCTTGTCTAACTAAAACATCCACAAGGAGATCACTCACACTTATAGTTCTAGAAAACTCACTCAGAAGTATTTAGTGAGCACCAACTGATTTAACAGTTTGGGACGTACCAGGAGAGAGATGGGAGAAGGAGGAAGAGGGAGAAGCTGAGATTGATTCTTGCTCTCATATGGTCTACAAGGTGGTAAAAGGTGACAGAAAAATGATCGATGTTATAATAGTAACAAAGTAAGGAGACAGAACAGGGTAAGGAATACGAAAGCTACTTCGAAGGAGGGGCAGCTACAAGGAACAGAACAAATGTGGAAGGAGATGTGAGCTGCAGAGACACCAGAAGAGCCTTCCAAGAAAGGGAACAGAGTCTTGACTGTGGAAGGGGCTCTCTCTTGCAATGGCAAGGCTTTGGGGTTGTGAGTAACAGGAGACAACATATGGGAGTGAGGACACCCGGGACGAGGTTGAGAAGGTATCTGGTGAGAAGAAAGATGTCAAATCCCTGCTCCATTTGCTACAATGGGATATTGTGTTGGACACAGAGATGACACTGTTGGTAAGGTCTTGTGACTTGCTTTCTGTCTCCTAACTTATGGCTGCTCCCTCCTTTTCCTGTTAGACAGAATGGTACTTCACCACACCTCTGCTTCAGTCAGGGATAACAGTCATATGCGAGCCTTGCCCTTTCTTCTAGCTGCTACTATCAAACCAACAGCCAATAAGTCTAAAGCAGGGTAAAAGTGGAACAGTGTCTGGCCTAAGAAAACCCCAAACACACACACACACACCACACACACACCACACACACACCACACATACACACACACACACACACACACACACACACACACACACACACACACA
>CAJQZJ010032972.1:456995-503926 GCA_907164525.1 Lophiomys imhausi | reverse complement strand
CACACACACACACACACACACACACACACACACACACACACACACACCCTCTTCTGATCACTCGTAAGATGTCTGAGTTATTGTTTGCTCCCTTTTACAGGTAGTAAAATCAAGGTTCAAGCAGATCAAGCTAACTGCCCAAGATCTATGGTTGGTGAATGGGCTGGGATGAGTTGACCCTGGTCTATCTGATTCATGAGCCTCTGTCATAATGTGAGTCCTGTCCTAGGAATCCCTGGGGTTGAAGGTCTTCAACTTTGACCTTGTCCTTCTTTCCTCCTGAGTTGATTTATCTGGGCTCAACTTCTTTCTTGACTAGAATTGTGGCTTCTGTTAAACCCTCATAGCTGAACTCTCTCTTACCCAGCCTTGTTTTAATTCATGACTCAATCCTGAAAACGACTGAGCCTACAAAATCACATGCCTGGGCCACACAGGAGTTAGTTCTCCTCTTGAAACACCTAACCACTCACTTTATTATAATCCCTAGGAAATATCTTTCGAAGACAAGAGGCGTCAATAATGAGGAGTTTTATATTGAGACACCTTCTGTGCATCAGAATGGGTATCCTCAAAGAGCTGACAAAGAGAAGGTTAATCCTGGTGATGGGGAGCAGTTGGTCATTGTAAAAGTATACCCAGCAGACTGCTTACCTGGCAAACACAAACCCTGATTTACAATAAACAAAAATCCCAATTCTACCTGCAGATAACACTGAGTTATTACATTTGCTTATTTGTTATGATTGACCTGTTTCTTTGAGACGGAGTCTTGTATAGCTCAGGCTGTCCCCAAACTAGCTATGTAGCTGAGGCTGACCTTGAACTTCTAATCTTACTTTTTTTCCTCTCAAGTGCTGAGGTTACGCTATGAACCACCAGGCTTGGTTTTATGAGATTCTGGGGAATCAAGCCTAGGGCATGCTGTAAGCTATGCCAGTACTCTTCCAACTGAACCTCAGATCCAGCCCTACATCCTATCATATTTGTAGTCTCTGAAGATTTGGTATATACAGGTAAGACTTTTCAAACATAGTCTTCAACATCTTCCATTAAAACCCAACCTATTAGCTCTTGCTAGTTAGTTACTCAACATTTGATGCTCTTTAACATCTCAGCACTGTCACTTCTTAAGTGTGTTCTGCAGTTTAAGCCTGGAGAGACGCTTTACTACATGAGAACTGCCTTTGCAATACACATGGGACAAGGTAGGCTACCTAGACAGTGCTCAAAAAAAAAAAAAACCCAAAAAACAAAAAAACCTTGAATGTAGTAGTTACTAGTGTCCACCCCTTTCTCCCATGGTACCCACTCTTACTTTCCCAGTGTCTTCTTCAGCAAGTGCTGGCCTTGTCAATTTTATATAATATAATAACATGAAATCTTTCAATGAGGACATTTTGCATCCTGTCTCTTCCTCTGCTACAAAAGATTGTTTTTGTTGAGGCAGGGCCTCACTATACAGCCCTGGCTGTCCTGGAACTCTCACTATATAGACCAGATTGGTCTTGAACTCAGAGACCTGCTTGCTCTACCTTTCAATTTCTATCATTAAAGGTGTGGGCCAACATGCCCAACTGTTGAAAAACATTTTTATAAGAACAAAGTTAATTGTTCTTTGTTGTTTACATATAACTCTTCCAAAAAACTACCTTAAAGGGAAAAGGGGTAGATTCCTTAGTTATTACTCAGACGGTCTAACTCTTTTTGAATCATTTTTTTTTACTAAATTATATTTTAGCAGATGTAGAATTCATTTAAAACTCCAAGTTCCCATCAGACTTTGCTGACAAGTCTTAGCTCTTCCTGCTTTGCGTACCCATCAGTTCCTTTATGCTTTGAGATCTATTTGTCGTTCAGATTCTTGTTAGTTTTGCTGAAGAATCTTAACATTAAATACTAAATTCACTTCTATTTCTCCTGTTTTCTTACAAACACATAAAGATAAGACTTTAACATTTTAGACAAATACTACTTTGGTCATGTTTTAAAATTTCTATACATGCTTCTCAGTGTGACCTGTTTTGAAATATCTATAATTCAACATTGATTGCCTCTTTGAATTTTTTCAGACAAATGCTATAAAATTTCTGTGGTGCTAAGTTGGAGAAGAGTCCTTTTGTTTTAATTTACTGATCTGTCATTAGCAATGCATACTGTATAATTTTTTGTTTTTGTTAATTTCTTGAGATTTTATGTCTTTGCACATATGTATGTATGCATATAGTCTTGTGGATATTTTTTAAAACATGAGTATCTGAAAATAACACATAATCTCTATTTACTGAATACAAACTCCCATCTTTGAAATCAATTCTGAAACTTTAGATCACCTGTGTCATTGTACTACTGGCCTGATTTCTGCAAACTCTCCCATGAGCCAGTAACTTCTTACATGTCACATGATTTACCGTCACTCTTCAAACCTGTGCTGTTAATATGATGCCTGGCAGGCGTAAGTTTCAAGTCTTAAACTGAGTAGGTGAACCGTGAAATTACGATTTCAATAACTGTTAATAGCTGTTTTATTTTCCATCTCTCAACAGCTTAGCTAAGTATCTTGGTGAGCTCAGCATCAGTACACACTTGACTCAATATGTTACCATGGCATTGGCAACTGTTGTTCTGGCCCCTTCTCTGTCAGCCAGCTTCAAATATCTAGGTTCTATTGGAAATCTTTATCTATTCTTCTGTATCTCTCTTGTTCGGTGTTCCAAGGAGAAAATAAAGAAGAAAACAATAGCTACACCATAAATCTCCCATGAAGGAGAAAGGAGTTGCTTTTGAAGTTTCAATTTTATGTATTTGAAAAGAAGTCCTCCCATACTCTTTCCCAACAGCATCTAACAAATCTATATATAATACTTAAGCTAATTAGCAAGCTTTTATGTCTGGTTGCCCTGGTAACTTTGCAACCGGCATCTTATAAAAAAAAATGCCCCAGATATAGAAAGACTAAAGTGACAATATGACTCGCAACAGCAGTAATTAAGGAAAAATAAATTAGTTTCACCACATTAGTAATCTTCTTTGGAGGACTGATGTGGTTATCTAGTTTAAAATGATGTCATGATAATTATGCAAAGTGTGATTCAAACCTGGTCACTTGTACCTCTATGACAAGATAGAGGTTGTTTCTAGGCCTCTTCCAGGACAGTATACCAACAGAGGAAGTCAAATCGAAACTCAAAGGCAGCAAATGCATGTCAGAGTTTTCTGCTCGGACCTAGGTTTTAAGTAAAAGGCAAGTGAACAGTCACTAGATGGGAAGGGGGAAAAAGAGAAATTTTAAAAGAGAGAGGTAGAGTCACACAGCCAGATTCTTGTCGTCCCTGTGTGTTTTGCTGAGCTCCACACATCTGACTTTGAAAACGTTCTTCTACTGCAAAATCTCTTGACACGGTCCACCTCATATCGCAGCAGAATGCTGCATACTGGCTACTGGATAACATGTAACATAAAGCAGACCATTACACTTTAAAGAGTCAACTACATGGTCGGTATTGCTGGGTCCTCTTCTGATGCCAACCCTGAGTCCTTCTGCATGTGGACAGTACACCATCATACAGGTGCACACCACTCTGAGTTCCAAGTACTTCCAGGACAGCTCAAAAGAACCCAGATTTGGATTAGATTCGATCCCGCAGAATTCAACAAGAACACAAGAGTATAAAGTCAACAGGCGAAGGGCCTGTTTGTTATACTTGCTTGCCCTTTACAGATCTCACTGTGGTGTCCCTTACACTCTGAAGACTGGAAACAGCTGTGATATTGACCTTGGGTGTCACAGGGTCCCTCCACCACTTGACAGAACATGGAGATAAATCCTGGGATGGCAGACTATGCTGTGAAGTCCTCTGTGTCTGTCTTTCAATGACTTGAGCAGGGAAGGAGCAAAGTCCTTGCTTTCTTGGATTTACAGCTTAAGAGGAGGAGGGCATTCAAACAAATGGCTTCTCAGCATAGTGCCAGGTGGTGATAAAGACTTTGAAGTGTAATCAATGATGCCAGGGCATTGCATTAGCCAGGCGAGGTCCTCGAGGTAGCAAAAGAAGAGAAAGCAGGGGGTGGTGGCACATGCCTATAATCCCAGCACTCAGGAGATGGGCAGAGTCAGGATGATCATGAGTCTGAGGCTAGCCTGGTTTACATAGTTCTGGAACAGCTAGGGAATGCACAGTGAGAACTGAGAGGAGCATAAAATGCACATTGTAAGCAAGAATGCTCCAGCTTCAGAGAATAGCAAGAAAAAAAAAAAAAAAACAAATAAGCAAACCAAAAACTCTAAAGCAAGAATATACACGTCAGAGCTATGAAGAAGAAACCTAAACCTAAACTGAGATATAATTAACATGTAGAGAATACCAATAAAAACTCACAAGGCAAACACTTTGATGGGTGATATTTCTTATTAGGGATTCAGTTGCCATAGTCATGCTAGAGAAGTGGAAAAAAAAAAAAAGATCCAAAAAAGCCTCTGTCCTAATTGAGGGCCTCCAGCAAGTGAGGCCTGCTGGAGCACATTCCAACCTGCCTATGTGCTCTTTGTGAGGAAGAGATTACAGTTTCATCTCTACCTGACAGATGACAAGACAGACCCACGGAAGCTAAGACACTTGGCAGAGGACACAGACGAGTGGCTAAGCTGCCAACGTCCACAATTTTCTCTCTAGTCCGTAAAGCCAAAAGCACAAGTCCCCTATTCGGCCTGTCTAAGACATGTCCGTTTAGTCCATGGCTATGTTTCTTGCTCAAATACGCAATCCAAGGTGACCTGGCAATGGTAAGCAATGCATGGTCTTTGGTAAGTCCTCAGCACCGCACTGCTAGCTGTCCGGTTTCATTTGCCCTTAGCCATAGAGACCGCCCTGGGCGCAGTGCTACCCTGCATGCAGCGACAGTCTGTTCTGAGAACTTCTACAGCAAATGCAACATATATGTCACCCCTGTGTTTTTCAGTTTTGAGGCTGAATCCTCTAAAAGTTACACTGGTGAATTCTTTTCATTCACATTCCATGATTTTATCGTAACCTTTTTTGGCAGGCTTTGCTGTGAAGACTTGTTCTACACAATCATAACCTCAAGGGGGGAAATTAGGCTTTTGTTGACACAGTCCCAGAAATACTTCATATTTCAGCTCCTTCAGAAACACCCACTGTACTTTCCCAGATCTTTCTTTGACGCTGAAGTTGGGTTGTAACAGCAGTAGAACCTACATAGGGGCCTTCCCTTGGTGGTTTATTAATGCTGTATTAAAGTATTTTCAATTGCCTAATAAAATTCCCCTTCATCACAGTGCAACATAACACAACCCAAATACAAGGAAGAGAGCAGTAAAGGATCTATACAACTACAGTTTATAATATTTTAATTCAGTGGTTCTAAACCCTGGCTTCACATTAAAGTCACTTACAAAGCTTTTTGAAACACCACTGTCTGGAAACCACCTCACACCAATTAGATCTGAATGCTGGAAAGGAGATGGGGCATGTGCATTTATTTCAACAACTCCCAGGTGATTCCATTGTGTCATACAGGTTAAGAAACACTCCACTACCCCTTCAGCAAACTGAAAATCTTTACAAGGATATTCGCTATGGATACAAAGTTTGATTAAGAGCGTCTTCAAACACTCAAGACAAACCAAGGGTGCTGAAGGGCTAACCGACCCTTCTAACCTGGCCAGTTCAGAGCTCCCATCTGCATATTACACTTCAATACAAGTCTAGGGTCTCCTGGACCACACATCTTTCCTAATCCAGGATATTGCTGACCTGCTGAAGACTGTAAGTTTGATATTCCAAGTGTGGCCCCGGAGCAGCAGCCGCAGCACCACTATGAAGTGGGGCTTGCAAGGCATTAACTGAGAATATGGCACAACTGTTAGCCTCCTTCTGTACTCTAACAGCAGAACATAGTAAAGTTTGAGATGAGCTAGTCTGAGGTGGTGTTTTTCATGGACCCTAGGACCAACATGACCAGCATTTCCCAGACATTTGCCAGAAATGAAAATTCTAAGGTCGATATCTGATGTAAAGACTCAGAAATTCTGGGGAAAAAGGCATGGAATCTGGGTCTGAAACACTCTACAAAGGACTCCCTAGAATAGCCAGTCACTCACCCCTTTGCCTCCTTTTGGAATTGCCTGGGAAACAAAATCTGAAAGCTCAGAGTAGGAGTGTCCTACTCCAGTATTTCAAAGTTTTCAAGACTCCCAAGGAATGAAAATGTGTGGTCATGGTTGTTGCAAGCACACCTGTGCCCACCCTTGTTCCACAATCTCAGGTAATTCAAAGGTGTCTCAGTTCTTGGAAATATGACCCACCAGCCTCTCTGGAATCCCCATTGAAGAGATCAGAGTTACCTGAGAGGAGGTGACACCTGAGATCAGCTTTTGATTGTGGGCAGTAGGGTTGGGGTAACAGGGAAGAACCAGACCCCAAATGTGACTTGTGTGTATTCTACTCAACTAGTTTACATGTGGCAGAATTCTGAGCCCAGAGAAACTTTATTGCATCATCTGTTAATTCATACCAAGAAAGTATATTCAATTTACTGCCAGACGGATTTGCCATTCAAGCAATTATAGTTACATATTCATACACCATAATGAATTCCAAAATGTTACAATCTGTTTTTTAAAAACTCTGGCAATAAGATAAGGCCTAAAGTTAGGTTAGAATAAAGGTACAAAGAACCAAAGGTTGGTTTTAAAAATTAATTAATTTGGCCTAGATAAAGCCACTTTTTGTAAACACCTCATGCCTGTTTGTCATATGCTACCCCCTCCCCCACAAAGGAATCACAATCATTAGGTAGTAGGACAAATGACTACTGAGGAAAGCCTGCCTAAATGAACTAAATTCACACTCAGTTCAGCAGCATCTTAAGAACACTCTTCCTAACAGCTTGAAAATGTCAAGGAAGTGTAAACATTAGAGCTCTCGGGATGGCTTCTACCAGGGGGCTACATCCATTACAGAACACAAACAAAAATCTTGACTTTGTGGCAGTATTCTGTGACTCTGGTTGCCTTCTGTGCTTTAAGTTCCCAAGGAATGGATGCTGTAACTCAGCTCTTTCTTACAATGATGACATTGCTTTGAAAAAGAGTACAATAAAACGCCGGATCTTAACTACTCGAGAAGGAAGGGTCTGGTGTTCCTCAACTGTAAAATGCAGGGCCGGCACTTGTGGGTATCTTCAATGAACGTAGTCCAGCCGGCTCCTATGAGCATTTCCTTTACTCAACCAGGCCCCAAAGCGCTTGGCCTCCTCGACTCATTCAAGAAGACCAATACATGTTTGCTGAATGAAAGGGGAAGCCAATCACATTCCTTAAGAATGACAGGATTTGTCAACACTGAAGTTTTAGTAGTACAAGAGAAATGTGAAAACACACACACAGGCATGCATGCATGCATGCACGAATGCACAGAACATCAAATTGAAGGTATTATCAGTATCATTATCAACAAGTTCCTCAGTCTCAGAGGTGCTATGTGGACTTAAAGTTCTTTAAAGAGTATTTTATGGTGAGCTGAGACCTCCAGAGTTGCATCAAGTGACATCATTTACATGGAAATTAAGAAGGAATCAAACAGCAGGAATAAGGGACAGGTAGGGGGTGGCAAGGAACATGCTGATGCTATTCTGTCCCCACTGACGAAGGCAGCAGAAAATAAGGAACAGCAGGCTGTTCAACTGTTCAACTGGTAGTTCTCACAAAGGTTCACACATGCTGTCAGCCATGTGGCTAAAATTATAAATAGATGTTTGGAAAAATATTTTGGCTATTTTTTTTCTGCTTCCTCCTCTCTTTCTCTTTTTAACTTCTACCTCACGGAAGACAATCTGTTTGTTTGAAGTATTTATTTGACACTGAATAAAGATTATTTTTAGTGACTTTTAATCCACTTTTATATGGGAGTCAGTATAACCCACAAAGGCTTAAGAAGCAAGAACTGGGTTCAAATCTCCGTTTTCTATAACTAGGTGTGCCATTTTCACCAAATGTTTCTGGGGTTGAGTTTCCTTAGGGTTGTAATCAGCAAGACAAAGGAGGCTGCAAGAAGCTTTTTGGCCTGGCACATCAGGGTGCTCAGCAGCCAGCAGCTTGATGTACTACCATTAATTATTAGAATAGTCTAGGTACACACACACACACACACACACACACACACACACACACCACTCAGAGCCCCTCTGCTAGTCTATACAAATTATCCCATTTCACAGAGTCTCAGAACACTCATGTGTTAAGACGAGAAGTCTTATTCTACAAGACTGACTCGAAGAGTAGAAGAATATATGTTATTTCATATTATGTAGAATATAATTTCTACATACATGTTCTAGAGCAGTGGTTCTCAACCTGTGGGTCATGACCCCTTTGGGGGGCGTCAAATGATCCTTTCACGGGGGTTGCTTAAGACCATTGGAAAAACTCAGCTATTTACATTATGATTCATAACAGTAGCACAATTACAGCTATGAAGTAGCAATAAAAATAATTTTATGGTTTGAAGTCACCACAGCATGAAGGGTCACTGTATTAAAGGGTCACAGCATTCGGAAGGTTGAGAATCACTGTTGTAGATTCCTTGTGCCATCTCCTTAGTTGTTTTAAATCTAATGCCTAATAGGATATCTCAGAAGAGAGACATGATCATAAAAATTACTACTACTGATAATGTTAAGATTGATTATGAAACAAATACCCAACTGTCCCTATATAGCAAAGAATGTTTTGGGCGTCTTAAGTGAGAGCCCAATATTTCTGCTGTTTTTATCCATTCCTTTAAAATTAGCTAATATGAGGGAAGTGTATATAATTGTATTTATGGAGAAAGAAGAGCTTCATATAGGTAGTCCCACTGAGGTTTCCTCACCAGCTACTTCTACGTACTTCTGCATTGTAGGTATGTTGATGGGCCCTGCTTACAAAGATATCAAACTGATGAATGGGCATATGACGACATTTCTCATAACAAAGAAAGGCTGACAACATTTTTATGCTGACACAGAGGTGATCTGGGCCTCTTGGCACTGCCTCACTCACACTTCATGACTCTGAAGGCTTCTCCACCTTTCTCAACTGTTTCTTCAGCTCCAGCACTCTTCCTAATCAGACTGGCACTTGGGGCAAGCCCCTGAGCGGGCCCCACACTTCTCTGGCGTCTTTGTGTCCTTTATGTACATAAACGCTGGTCCACAGCGACCACCACCGAGAGGGCACCTGGGACTACAAGTATGTGGGCCGCAGCTGAGCAAAGGGATGTGTTGATTTTCCACCCTGAACTACAACTTGACCTGTAGCAAAACCAAAAATACAGCAGTGTGTACTTTTCCCCCCAGAAATGATAATAATAGTGCTCCAAACTTTAACTACCAAAATGGAAAAGGCACTTCAAAAATAATTTATTAAATAGGTACTTATATTCATGGCAGCCCTTACATGGAAGGTATCCCCCCACACTTTATAGCAAGAGTGTGAATTCTGAAACACTCCTGGTACCAAACAGAGAAGGTACAGAATCTAGAGTCCTCTAGGGACAAGCCTAAGCATCCTGGTCCTTCCGTTCTAGCCAACCTCATTCTGAACTTAGGGCTCTCATCAGGGTACAGGGGATGTAACTCTTACTGTGCTAGTTTCTAGCACTTACTGGTTCTCACACTGCAGTATGCCAGAAGGGTTTCTGAAGCACAGACTGCTGAATCTCAGCCCGGAATCACTGATGGGTTTGGTCTGGAACAGGGCTGGAGGAGGACCACAGCTAACAAATTTGCAGGCTCCTTTGTGGCTATCCAGGTACTGTGCTTGAGCGCATCTGCCAGAAGACATTAGCCTCTTAGAAGCTATCTTCTTCCCTCTTAGGGAATGTACTTGCTTTGTCTTGCCTGCCTACCTGCCTCTCTCAATAGCTGTAGAGTGGAAACGGCTCTAGGTATTAAAGGACATGGTTGATGGACTGAACAGAGGTCCCACCCCATCTGATACTCTTCTAAGTTGAACAGCATCCCACATTCTTCCTGATGTTATAACTCCTAGAGAAAAACAATACAGATGACAAACTGACTGTCTAGCTTTCTACAGTGCACGTCTTCAGTGCTGAGACTCTCAAATGTGTCAAAGGACACCCACAAATAAATCCAGTTAGGATGAACTTAAAAGACAAGATAATTTACAATGAACTAAGGTTTCCAAATTCATATTTCAATAGGTGGGAATTTGTACTAATTTGCTAGGGCCTTGACATTGAAAATTAACTTCACAAATGTTATGAGAAACTAGTTTCACAAAGTGCTTGGAACCTAAATCCTTTTATTGTGTTATTTATTATTTTGTTTGCTTGTTTCAACTGTCTAGCCCTGGTCAATATAGTATTCTGAACAGTATCAAAGGTGAAAGGGAAAGACATAATTTTAGGTAGCATGAGTCAAATTATTGTTATATAATTACTTTTGCTAATTTTCTATGCCAGCACTTCAGCACATGTCCTCATCTACTTGCAGGAGTGTGGAAAACAGAGTCTTTATTCTGGGTGGCCAAACCTCTAGTTATAATCTTTCACTTCTATAGGAAAATGAGAATGAACATATGGATACCAGTAGGATCAACTAGATCTCATGGCAACAAGTCCTGACAAAATTTATCATTTGGACATTGGATGTACGTTGCCCCCCCCCCATCTTTTTTTTGTTTTGTTTGACATAGGGTCTGTTATATAGCCCTGGCTGTCCTGGAACTCACTATGTAAACCAGGCTGGCCTCGAACTCACAGAGATCTGCCTGTCTCTGCCTCCCTAGGGCTTATCTTGCACTTTTAAGGGCAAAAGTAAACAAGGCATTATGAAGAATTACTGGAGAAACAGTCACACTGAACATACGCTCTACAACTATTTGTTAAAGGTACTTGGAAGATCCATTTCCTCTCACTAACTTTAAAATCCTTGATAATCAACTATCACGGAAGATGCCACAGTAAGTTGGGTATTTTAACAAAAATAATGATGAACACTAAATCCTTGTCATCAGTGGGCCTATATCTCTTTTGAAATACTTTACAAGTCAGGAGTTAACTAATCAACTTAATCTTGTGATTGAAATATGAAAAAAAGTACACTGGAGATATGAAGAATTAATTACAGGACAGTGGATAAATTAATATAATTTGTTTGTGAATAAAGATTTGGAGATGGTTCTGTCCCTCAGGATTTCATTGCTAAAATTAAACTATTGTTTGTCAGAAATTCTTAGATATTTATGAAGAAAACAGTGGATAGGAAAAGTCAGTGACCTTCCAAAAGGTCACTCAGCTAATGGCTTGGAGCCAAGTCCCCCAGGGAATCCTGTACTGATTTCTACTAAGACAGTTATCCATCATCACCCTCAGCTCCTTGGCCTTTGACCTGTAGCTAGCATCTTCCCCAACAGTTACTCAAATCTCTCATAGAATACTTAAGACCACTTAGAATCCAGTTTAAACATGATGGTAAAAGCTCCTTTGTAATCGAGCCAGATAAACATACAAACTGAACCACAACAAAAATGGCACTTTATAAAAGTGGTGTGGCTGAGGAAAGGTCTAGACCAGTTGTTGGATGGTCCACTGGCCAGATGCTGACAGGCTGCCCACTCTGATATATGTAGAGCCTCATCCTGTGCAGCCCGTGAACACAATTCAACAGGAATGCCAAGGCAGGCAGGTGTGATGAGATGGGACTCCAGGATGATCTTTCTTGAGACTCAAGCCCAAGGGAGACAGGTCCAACGAAGACCGCCTGTGGCTTCCACACCATGGAGCTGTCTCCACAGCTACCTAATTCCCAGGGCATTTAGAGCTCTGGTACGTTCCCTGTCCCCTTTAGAACAGAAGGGTAGAGTCAAGTAGAAACTATAATTAGGTGAACTGATATGACTAGCAGGGGTTCTTTGGAATTCAAGACGGTAGAAGGACTCATACAAAAGCCAGGTGTCTGCTCCTGGGGTCTTGGCTTGATGTGGTTCCCACCTCCGAAAGCATTTCTATATACAAAGCCCCATCCTGCTGCTCCTGCCTCCTTGCAGTCAGGCAACACTGCCCTCATCTTGCTCTGCTCTTGGATTTTGGAGTCAGCCTGTGGTCATCTCCTTGAGAAGGTTGAAAGGCTATCTTGACACTATCATATCCAAATCGCATCATATCATCCTATCATCAGTCATATCATGTCATGTCATGTCATAAGCAAATAGCTTATCATATGGTGTGTGCAGATCTCTTGCCTAGTAAATGAGGGAGATAGAGCTAGTCTTCCTCTTCTGTATCCTGCCTCCTGGTCTGTTCTTCCTCTTGCCAATAATACCATTTCCTTTATTTACAGCTGTTATCTCTCAGGGATATCATATTTTAAAATTTAAGTTTGATGTCAAGTCTGTCTATCCTTTGTCCCTGTTGTAACTCTGAACAGAAAAATCCACCTTCAAGAGGGAAAGTACTATAGAGAGAGGCTTTGGAGAAAAGAGAAGCGGAAGAAGAGAGGAGGGAAAGGAGGAGAAGGGGGAAGGAGTTAGAAGAGAAGCAGGGGGGAGGGACAGGAGGCATCAGGAAGGATCCAGGCAAGGGAGGAGATAAACTCAGAGGGTTTCTTTGGGGTTTCTGGGAGCTTAGTGAGGTAGTGACGTTTGAGTTTCTATTCTAAGTGGTTTTTATTAACAGACTTAGAAGATACCTTTGCTCCCTGACTCACTCACTGCCCAGTGTCAAGAGCTCTAGGACTTATACCGACATTCTCTGGCTCCAGGTTCTGCTTGGAGAAGGCAGTTTTCAGTCTTCCCCAAGCAAGATGCTTCCTCCTTGGCGGCTAACAGAATCCCAAGGGCCAGACATTCTTTTTGGAAAACATGCACAATGTTTGATACACATGACTCTCGGCATATACTGGGGATGGGATTTCATCTGACCTCAAAAGGCTTACAAGAGATCTGAGATCTGTCAAGTAGACCTGAAAAATAGTGGTTGAATTCACAAACAGTTTATGTGATTGCTTGGCCTCCTCTGAATAAGCAATGGCAGTATAGGAGACTCAAGATTTTTTAAAAAAAGAGAAGTCCTTTATAAACAGCCTAATTGGTGCGCCACACCACAGGCTACAACTGCCCCAGAGAGTATGATTTGATTTTGGCCAGCGTGCTCTGGAGGCATTTTCAGGAACTGTTCTTCTTGGTTTGTTATACATGCATTTCAGTGACTGTGCTACTGCCAAACGCAAGCATAACAGCATTTTAATCAGTCCCAGATTCCAGTTTTCATATTAAAAAGAAAGAAACCAAAACCGGATCACTTTCTAGGACTCGGCTATTCCTCTTCACCCACAGCATCAGCTCTCAGTACTGCCTATTTCATCAAGAAAAAACCTTTGACCAGTTCTTGACTTCCTGCATGTGTGATAATGAGCTAAAAGCAACTGAGCTGTTGGCTTGTCACTGAGTAAATGCTCCACTGCCACACAGCTGCTGTGGAGCACATCTGATTCAAATTACAAATCACTACACGCTATGGATCTCCTGGGTCACTGTGTCAGGAATAACTGAATTTGTGAGTGCTAAATCAATGAACAGTGAGGGGTCCGCTGCGCTGTTTTCTATGCAATAAATTTTGAATAAACCACAGTTGTTCATTTTTTTGGTCATAACCTACCATCTAATTACAATACCCACTACCCAATTATGAGTGCAGCCAGAAGGCTCCAGCTCATCAGGGGAGAATGCTGGCTTTAATACTGTTTCTCTAGTAAGCCTCCTTTAAAAATTATTATCACATTTATTAATGTGGGTGTGTGGGTGCATGCCAGGGCATGCTTGTCGAGGTCAGAGTACAACTTGAGGGAGTTGGTTCTCTTCTTTCCACTGTGTCTGTTGTAGACATTGATGGCAAACTTCTTTACCAGCAGAGTCCTCTCACAGCCATAAGCCTTCTTTTGAGTTAGAGATGGATTATCAATTACCAATGCCAAGGGCACTTAATTCTTAATTATGCCATTGTAAAGAAATAAAACTATTAAGAAAGAAAATGATCTTTCATATTGAAAAATAACTTAGACTAACCAGACATCTAGTCATGACTTATTATGAATAAGAAATCCAAGATTAACCTGCAGAAATTACATGTAAAGCTAATCAAGTTGTTCAAGGAAGTTAAAAGTAATGGATCAATCAAACTTTGGCCTTTCTCAGCATTCTTAATTCAACAGTTTATGAAAAATGCTCAGAGCTACTCTCTGGACACTTTCTAAATGAGTTTCTGTAACAGTTATGGCCACACTGTTTCATCCGGCCTCTAGCCGGTTTTTGAGGCTAGAGGCCACAGTTACCAGCTGAGGTGTGCTCATCGTCTACATTCCTCACCCACACTCATCCTGCTGGCCAGACTCTCAACCCACCTAACATTTATTGAGCACTGATGACATTCTTTCTAGGTACTGTGAGGGAATCTGGAGATATAAAGTGGAACATGCACAGTCCCTAACCTCAAGAGCTTGCTGGTCAACATCAAGCAAAAGCTATTTCCCTTGCAAAATATCTCTTTATTTCTGTCTACCTCAAAGTCTAATTTCTCCCTCCAGCCTTTTGTCATTGACTCTGCAATATACCTATTTTAAAATGCACACATCACATCATTAGCTATAGTTACATCATGGAAACCCTTGACTAAAGTGATGTATTTCCATGAAGCTGAAACAAGAGTTTGTGTTTCTCTGATACTTAACACCTTGACTCTAGGCCCTAGAGCATAGCAGGGAACTAATCAGCTGCTGTAACCCTTACAACTCTCCCTCTCACCTCCTTCCCTACCTTCCATTATTCTGTTCTCAGGCCTGGCTGTTTCTTTCCACAAATAATTGAGTGCCTGACTGACCTGAGCACTGAGAGCCAGGATAACATTTCCTAGCCTCAGTTTCCAAGAAAGGTCTCATCATTATTCTCTGTTTCTGTATGTCAATGTCACTCACTTGTACATGAGATCTCTCTCTCTCCTCTCTCTCTCTCTCTCTCTCTCTCTCTCTCTCTCTCTCTGTATGTGTGTGTGTGTGTGCGCGCACACATTGTTTAGGAGAATACTTTGTGCCATTCCATGTACGTGGAAGTCAGAGGACAACTTGAGTGCTGGTCCTCACCTTCTACCTTTTGTGACAAAGGGTCTCTTGTCACTGCTGTGTATGCCAGGATAGCTGGTGTGGGGCATCCTGGGAATTCTCCTGTCCCCATCTCATGTCTCACTGTGGGAGCACTGAGATTACAGATGTAGGTTCTGAGGAATCTGAACTGAGGCCCGCTTAAACCCTGAGCCATCTCCCCGGCCCATGAGAAGCTTCTTACAGTAACACCTGGCATGCAAACAACTATTAGGAGTTGCAATTATCACTAAGTGTTGACTTCCAAATGCTTAGGAAAAGGTAGGAATCTTTTTATATCAAGGAACCACATCAACAATATAAAACTCCAGAGAATCAAATGACACAAGGGGAAAAAAGGAGTTACATAATTTACTACAATAATCAGACAACATCAGCCTGAAGCACTAAAAGCACAGACTGAGCTTTGCAAGGCCTCCTGTCCTAGCTATACAACAACTTGCTAAGTCTGGGCTCGTAAACAGCTGTGTATTTGTTAGTACCAGAGCTGGGTACTTGTTAGTGACACAGCTGAGTACTTGTTAGTACTACAGCTGTGTACTTGTTAGTACCATAGCTGGGTGCTTGTTAGTACTACAGCTGGGTACTTGTTAGTACTTTCCTATTCTAGAAGAGTACATCTGAACACAGGGGTTGAACATTACTGCAGCATTGTGCTGCAACCATACTGACTTTGCTAACAAGGACTGTTATAAGATTGACACAAGGCTTAACAGGCAAATGAGAGGGTGTGTCTCAAATACAATTGACTTTACGGACTTTTCATGGGTTTCCTGGTCCACTGTTGTTAAACAGTTAAAAGCTCGTTCTACCAGAAATCTGATGGGACCATGTAAGAAGAACAGGATGCTGCTTATGTCTTCTAGTATGTCACTATTTACCTCAAATACGATGAAATGTTCAAGACCAGAAATGCTGCGCAGTGCACTGAAGTGAATTCTAACATATCTACAAGCCTAACAGAAAGAAGAGGATCTCACAAAGTATGGGAAGCCTCCAGAAGGAAAGCAAGACCCTTCTTCCCCAAACACCCTATATCTGGTTTCCACCACATCTATTCCTATATGTTCAGATGTTCAATAGAAAGAAGGTAAAGCAGGCTTTGGTGGGGCAGTATTTCCATTTCCAGATTTTGATCTGACCTATTGAAGGAGACCAGGGAAGCACGGCAACAGAAGACAATAGGCCGTACTCAGGTAAAAAATGCTAGACATCTATTCCACCTCAGCAGTAACAGGTCCTGTAAATAAACAACCACTTCCAAAGCAGGGCATGAGGTACCTGAGAGCATCACAGAAACACAGTGGGCATCACTAAACTTGGCTCCCCTAATTCATGAAGCTGTCTTCTCCCTCCTTCCCTCCCTCCCTTCCTGTCTGTCTTTCTTTTCTTCTCCTCCTCCTCTTTTTTGTTTTGTTTTGTTTTTGAGACAGGGTTTCTCTGTGTAACCCTAGCTGTCCTGGAACTCGCTCTTTAGACCAGGTTGGCTGAGAACTCAGAGATCCTCCTGCCTCTGCCTTCGAAGTGCTGAGATTAAAGGCGTGCGCCACCACCACCCACTATGAAGCTGGCTTCTACCACATAGCTCTACAAAAATTCATCTGAAGAATCATATGATTCACAAAACAAAACCTCAGCATCATAAACGCCTCCTACAATAATGCCCTTGCTCCTAAGGTGCTTCGCCGTGCCATGGCAAATTGTTAGCTAAATGACTGCTGCAGTGGAGTCATGGCAATGCTCTAAGCACTCAAGTAACTACACAGTCAACACTGTCAGTGACAGACAGCAAAACCCAGACAACACAGCTACCAGAAGCCGGTGGTCTTGGATACTGAGGAGTTTGATCAGCACTTAAAACTTCAATTACGCAAGGGAAAAAGTTTACCTTTCTATCTTCTATTAATAGGAACTTCTAAATGGAACAGGCCTATGCCCCGCCCCACCCCAGTACTCCCCTAACGTCCACTTTAATGGCTGAGAGTGATTAAAGGACTCTAAAGTTATTTTTGAATCACATAGTATTAATTACATCTAATGTATAACATATAATACCAAACTAAAGGGACAAAGCCCCTAAGAAGCACCATAGAATTTCTGCATTCAAATCACTTCATTCCCCAGACACCTCGGGGAGGCCTATGGTTATTTCCTTCTGCCACTTCCCAACGCTTTCCTCTAATGCCCCCTTTGACATTTTCTTTTACAGTAGTTCATGAGATATACAATAAAAATCACTCTTGGTGTCTAACAGTTTGAACTTACGTCTTAGCAAAAATACAATTCCTCAAAGTGCTTACCTACGTTATGAAGCAGGTACGATGCCATATGCCTTCTGGCTATTTCCGAAAATGAAAACCCAACTTCCAAAGGCGTTCAGAAGAAAAGTGGTACAGACACTGTAGACCACGGTTGACTAAAAACAGAAAGAGGAGGGGACAGAGGGAGGGGGGAGGAGCGAGTGCAGGAAGCACTCAGTCTACACAGTGCAGCCACAGACAACTAGAATACAGACTGTACATGTCCCCTCAAGACTGTTCCTCTGGGTGGTGACACCAAGTCAATAGAAAAATAGAGTTTTATGAAAGGTTCTTAGGTCATTTGTGCTAATGTCTCTGAATGGGACTGTGTGACTCTGGCCCGTCCTCTCTTTGCTTTCTGGCCATGAAGTGAGGTGTCACACTTCCGCCATGCAGTCGGCCATGACATGCTAACATTGACACAGGGTCAACCAATCACAAACTGGAAACCATAAAGCTTTGAGCTAAATCTTTTCTCCTCATAAGCTGATACTCTTGGGTATTTTTTTTTATAGAGGTGGAAAGCTAACATACTGCCTGAGAATCTCATTGTGATATATACTTTATATTGGTTATGCATTATTTTTGCCAGTCATTAATTCCTTTTCTCTGCGAAACTAGGAAGTCATCCTTACAATTCCACTGAATATTAGTGTCTTCTGCTTGACTCACAGGAGGAAAGAAAAAAAGTAGTCCTAAATATGAAAGTTAAAAGTGTGAAACACTTCCAGTCATCTTAAGATGACACAACAAAAGATGGCTTTTGAAAGATAAATTCGTCAAGAAACATGTTTGCTTCATGAGGGTTAATTTCAAAATAGTTCTTAGCCAAAGTAAGTAAGTGTTTAAATCACACCAATTGTTAAACTTTTCACTTCTTCACAGCACCACTTAAATGCTTAACTTTTCCAAGAGGAATTTAATTAGGAAAAACAAAGCATGGTTGCATGATGGTCAGATATTTAAGTTTATATTTAAAAAAAATTCTTTGGAAAACAGCTCTGTATTAGTTTTACAGGGTTAAGAATATAAGCCCTGCCATTAAATGAGCGATTATGACTTTGGCTTTAATTTAATAGATGCCATACGGTTCCAAGGATCAGAAGATTGTATGAAAATGTAGCTTTTATGATGCTATGCCAATAAAAATTCCTCTGGGCAGATCACTTGGTATTCTCAGCTTCTGATCCTAGGCCCCACAGGCTTCCAGATCTGGAGTGTCTTCCATTGGGGGAGGCAACAAAGGCAGGAGGGACACAAGTTGGGAAACATACTGTCATCAAGCCCAACATGTTCACCGGCAACTTTTGAGCTCCACAGGGGTTGCCTTCGTTAGGGTTCCTCTTGCTGTGATGAACACCATGACCAAAAAGAAACTTGGGAATGAGAGGATTTATTTTATCTTACAACTTGTAGTCCATCATCCAGGGAAGTCTGGGTAGGAACTGACTCAAGGCAGAAAGGGATGCAGAGGAATGCTACTTAGATGGATTGTTCCTCAAGGCCTCCGCAGTCTGCCACCCTAGTATACACACAGCAGTACCAGCCCAGGGGTGGCACTGCCCACAGTGAACTGTGTATACCCACAGCAGCCATCAATCACGAAAATGCTTCACGGCTTGACAACAGACCAGTCTAATGGGAGCATTTTAAAAATTGAGGTTCCCTCTTCCAAAATGGCTCACGCTTGTGTCAAATTGACAAAAAAAAAAAAAAAAAAAAAAAAAAAGCCAGCACAGGGTGAAGACTTCCTGGCTCCTCTCAGCAACAGCTGGCTACACACATACATGGAAATACCTAGGAAATCACATCTCTCCAAGGACATTTCAGACCCAGTACGGGTCTTGGCTATAGTTTCAGTCTCTGACTATCAGCACTCTGCCTGCAATCATTATATTATGATGGTCTGAACTGCTGAAACAACAAAAGATGAGAACTGGTCATGAACATGGGATCTAGAGCAAGGTCGCTGAGGTCCAAGGTGGGGAGGGGATTTGTCCTGGCTATGAACCTTTCATGGGGAGGTTCCTTCATCCCTTGAACATACTACACAGGGTTCTTGTATTAAATAAAATAATCCACACAAAGTGTCTACTGACTTCTGGTACAAGATAAGAACGCTATAGATGTTATTACTATAATATTTACAGCCTCAGAAATGAGATTGGTTTTTACCTATTCATTTTCAAAATGTGTGGACAGTGCTGAACATCTAACCCGGAGCTTCGTGGATGCCAATCAAGAGATCCTCCATGGAGTTATCCCTCCAGTGGATGATTTCTTTCTTTCTTTTTTTTTTTTTTTAATAAAATGAACCAAAGTAATATTGCTAGCAGGCAAGGACACTTCAACCATGGAAAGCTCTAGGAGAGAAAAAATAAGGGATGTAGGAAGAAGTCAGAGAGATAGAAAATAATTACACACGAATCAGTGGCTCAAACAGATAGGAAACAGTAAGAGAAAGAGGAAGTAAAAACAGAAGTGACAGGATGCTTAAAAGGAGCAGAGAGGTAAAAGAGATTTGCATTGTTCAGGGTCAACAGAAAGATAAAACAACTGGGTTCTAATGCCACCACTAATTTGGTATTGAAACTAACTTATCAACTACTTTTTAAATGATTTTACTTGTGCGTATGTGTGTATGCTGTGCCTCTGTGTGTATGTGTGTGCTGTGCGCTCATGTATGCATATGTATGCATGTAGAGGCCAGAGATCAACTTTGAGTGTTGTTTCTCGGGCAACCATCCACCTTGTTTTTTTTGAGACAAGGTTTCTCGCTGTTCTAAAGCACACTGATTTGAGTTAGACTGGCTGGCCAAGGAGCCCCAGGGACCCACCCTCTGTCTCAGCCACCACCAGGATTACAAGATGCCGCATCATGCTTTTTATCTAGATTCTGGAGGCTGAACTCAGATGCCCATGTTTTCACAGTGAGCACATTACCAACTAAGTTTTCTCCCTAGTCCTTCCCTTGTTTCTTAATTTTACCACTGAATTCACCCGCTGTATGTAACCACAGCTCAGGTGTTGTAAGCAAGCATGCTGCACACAGCAGCCACAGCAGAATAGCTCAACATAAAATGTCTTTACTTATTAATGCATATCTCATTTTAAAATAATTGGCTCCAGAAAAAAGAACAAAAAACCCATTATGCTCAGCATAAATTTCTGAATAAGGAAAGCAACATAAAAAGGCCTAGTCCTCGTAGCATGAGACCCTCACTAAATTAAGTACATTCATATATTCAATTGGTAAATACAGTCTGTGTACCAAGAACTTACCATATTATAAAGAACATACTAATGTATGTTTGGACTTAGTCTTAACAAGTTGCCCACACCAACCATCTATTCTGGGATGTCAATGAGAACTATAGTTTATACTTGTCTTAGTTCGGTTTCTGTCCCTGAAATAAATACCACGACCAAAATCAACTTGGGGAGGAAAGGGTTTATTTCATCTTATAGTTTATAGTTCCATCATAAGGGGAAGTTAGGGTAGGGAAGTTAAAGCAGAGATCACATAGGAACACTGCTTTCTGGCTTGCTCTCAGGCTCAGCTCAGCTACCTTTATATACTTCTCAGGACCATCGGGACAAGGCTGGCATTGCCCACAGTGGGCTGGGCCCTCCAACATCAACCATTAATCAAGAAATGCCCACAGACGTGCCTGTAGGTCAATCGAATAGAGGAATTTTTCTCAACTAAATCACCCTCTTCCTAAATGACTCTAACTTGTGACAAAGTGACAAAAACTAACCAGTACAATGCTGAACACGATCTCACCCTGACATCAATTCCAACTGTCCAGAACAGTAGCAGATGCAAACCAAAAAGACAAAGTTATTAATGAATTGATTAAAATATACGTGCATTTTAATGCCTCATAGAGTCAATCAACCACTTCCCATTAAAATATCCCCATTGTTCTAATAGTAAAGACTCTTTCTTATAACTGGAACTTTGGCTTTGAACTTCAAGAGTACTTTTCCTTTTTATACATGAAGTCTGTATATCATTTAGCTTCTCTTTTTTCCCCCCAGAAAATTTCTTTTAACATGCATATGTTAAATTAGCAATGGATACTTGTAGTTATTACACACATAGCATGGCTAAATCAGGCCTATAATTAAAGCAGATGAAGAGGTAGGGAGTGAGGATAGCCACAGAGGAAGAAAAAAGTTAGAAAATGGAAGCATGTGGCTGAGATCTGAAGCAGTGGGGATACTACAGCCAAAATTACCTCCTTGCTTGATTAATAAGGAAAGGACGCCTCCTCGAAGTTGAGCGACTAGCCTACCATCAATCCAGGGAGATCTCAGGACTGAGACCCAAGGAAAACAAAACCTGGCATGCTTCTGTTCTCTGATTCTTATAGAGTCTGAAGGTATGGAAATCTGTAGCTCTGATTTCCCGCTGACAGAAGGCAGCTTTACCTCATGTCTGGCTTAGCAGGTGTACCCCACCTTCACACTGCACAACGGTAAAAAAGAGGCATGCAGGACATGACAGAACAAGAGCTCAGATACCAACCACAGAGAAAGTAGGAGTGAGGGAGTGTGGGGCTACCATTCCTCTCCTGCACTCAGCCCTCTGTGGGCATGCTCACACCTAACCTTTACAAGCAAGAATGCACTCTTTCTGGGAATCTCTCTCTGCCTACAGGGAACAGTTAGTTTCTCTCTACACCTGATCCCCACACTACAGCCTTCTTCAAAGCATTTACTGCTCACTCCTCTCATGGATGCTCTCAGATTTTGGAGGCCTGCTCTCTAACCTCCAGGACTTTCCTCTCCATACTACCACCACCCCCTTGGTGCAGAAGGTGCTCTGTCCTATACCATCTTAAGAATCTTGTCCTCGTTTTTTGTTTTTTTTATCCATTCTTTAGTTGAGGGACATCTGGGTTGTTTTCCGTTTCTAGCTATTACATGAACTATTGAGCTAGAATTATCCCTTGTGTTGGCTTTGTGTATCTGCTTTTATACTTTCCTGCAAAAACTTCATAATTTGAACATTTTTAAACCTACAAAATGGCTGAAGCCATTTTGAAAGCACAAGGCCCCATTGTCTCAGAGTCTTTTTTTTTTCACTACTCTCTCCAGGCCCCTCTCTATGAATTTCTAGGATGGGCTAAGAGCTTCCTAGCTGTTGTTGTTGCTGTTCTTTCTTGCTTAGAAGATTCTAAACACAGGAAGTTTCACTATTAAGTATTCCAGTAGGTATCTCTTAAAGATATCTATACAATGGCAATGTCATTATCTCGCTTGCAAGAAATAATTCTGTAATGTTATTTATTTTTGTTGAGAATACTTTATTTTCTTATACACGCATTCCTTATTTTCTCATCCTCAATTTCCCACAATTTTGATAGTCTATATTTTTCAGAGTCCTGTGGTATGTTTATACAATGGAATACTACTCACCTATCAGAAACAAGGAAATCATACAATTTGCAACCAAATGGAAGGAACTAGAAAAGCTCATCCTGAGTGAGCTAACTAACGCAGACCCAGAAAGATGTACATGGCATGTATTCACTTATAACTGGATTTTAACCGTATAGTACAGGATAACTATCATATAACCAACAGACCGAAAGGATCAGGAACATGGACTTTGTTACCTGTTAGTGGGACACTTTGCCCTAGTGGAGCTACCATGTAGGCCCCCAGTGCAAGAGGAAGCTCTTAGCCCTCATATGACTGATGAACAGAGGGGGCTGAGATGTGGGGGCACTCCACACCGGAGGAGTAGGATAGGTGGGAGAGGAGGTAGAGTATGGGAGGGTGGGACTGGGAGGGGTGGTGAGAGGGGGCTGTGATGAAGATGTAACTTGAAGTAATAAATAAACATTTTTTAAAAGTTCAAAAAAAAAAAAAAAAAAGAATCCTGTCCTCCTAGGGTCAAATAAAATGCTACCTTCTCCGGGAGGAAAGACCATCCTCCATTTCTTCAATCAAAATAATACTTTTCTCAGAACTCTGGTGAACTATTCCAATTAGCCAGATGCTCATTTCATTCCAGTAACCTATTCCAGTGAATGACTCTAACGCTTGTCTCCTTAAGAACACTAGACTCACCTCAAATTGGGGTCTTATCTTTTACTGTTGAATTTTCTGCTACATTAAAATTCTTTGGTTAAGGCTTTCCCTATTACTGATTTCTTGTAGATCTGTGTATTGTTTTTAGGGTCTCACAGATGTAGTAGGGGCATTCTTTCAGCATGGAGACTCCTACAAAGCTCCCAGACACTGAGATAAGAGGCCTGTGAAATAAAGGCATTGAATGAGAGGTGACCAGAAATTAGGTATACACCATCTCTTATGATAATATTTTTATCTTTGGGCCATCAATGCTGTCACAAACTCCATTTAGTACTGTTAAACTGGGAACTGTTTTAAGTTGGCTAATAAATAAATAAGTAAATAAATAAAATAACAGAGGTGGGTGATTATTGCTGGAAAGAGGCCAATGGGCTGTTTCAGCATACAGGGGGCGAGGGCAATGGCAGAGATGGATGGCGGAACAAATAAAAATGAGAAATATGGTGGGAGAGCTGGGAAAATGGAACAGAAAGTCAACAGAAGTTTAGAGCAAGCAGATCTCTAAAGACACAGGAATCAAAGCGAACTGGATAAAAGTTAGAAGGCAGGAAGGAGCCCATGTTGAGGGGCTCCAGTGGGAAGCCACTGAGAGGCTGCTGGGTCTTCACTACCAGGTGATGAGTCTACACCATTAGGGATGCTCTTTCCTCCTCCCTGCTCCAGCCCACCACCTCCAGCATGAGGTGGCATAGGATCAGAAGCACAGCCCTGGCGTGGCTGCAGCCACGCAGCTGGTCATGTCTGCAGCCAGGACAGCCTGGGCTGGAGAGGAGGCTTTTCAACTAGAGAACAGATTCTCCCATTAATCAGCAATGCTCCTGGGAGGGAGAATCTGAGCCAGTTAGCTACTGGTCTGGATATGGCTAATAATTTCTCTCTTAAGTTTCTAGAGGAATTCATGCCAGGGTTTCTTTCAACTACAAATAGCAAATATTATTTTCCTTTGGTATCAAAAAAAAGAAAAAATGTTGGCAGCAGCAATATGTAAAAAATGTTACTAGAGCCAAAACAGGGAGCACAAATAAAACGAGGCACAACTAAACCCAAATACAGGGGAAGGAGAAATAAAATAAAATAAAAAGACCTGCTACGCCTTCTCTTTTTAGGAGACAAATGCAAGGAATACAAGGTTGTTAATGGGACTTATTGTCCCATTTCCTACCAACTGGGAATCTCCAGAAACCAATTTTTGCTTATCAGCTCAAGGGTGATTAGTGCTCATAGTCATGACCTTGAGATTTTTTTTTTAACTTGAGAGGGTTTTAATTTCAAGACTCTCTGACAATCGGTGTGCATCACCTCCTTGTTGTTCTTGATTGAGATAATGTTTTATTCACCCTGGTGCATGTTTTTCTTTCTTCGCCTCCCAAGACGACTATAAAATAAAGTTCAGTTCATGCTTTCATTTTATCACGAGTTGTCTTTCCTAACTTAGTTTCAATCCATTTCTCCTCCATACATTGTCAACTAATTATTATTCTATGTGGAAGGCACTGTCCCTGCTTCCAGGGTGACAGGAAGGAGAATAAAATATAATGGGAGATGACTAGGACACTGAAAGTATAACAAAGTTCCAACAGTCAAGTGTGAACCCTCAGTTAGAGAATGGAGGACCAGAATGGAGGGGCTCGGCATGCTCTGGAATATGGATGAGCTACAACAAATCAGCTTGTATTTGCCTCAGCTGGCCCTGGTTCTCCAGGGATTACAGCACTCAGATAATCATGCCCAAAACAGTAGATGCTCCTTGTCAAAAACTTAAGGATTCTGTGAATAATTTTAGAGAGGAGCCAAGCAAATTGGGGTGTGAATTTTGCTGACGTCCCTAGGGAAGACTAACAATCGTTCTTTAAAGATTGGGGGGGGGGGAGCCTGGGCTCAAGGAAGAGGTAGGGGATAGGCCAAGCCAGCAGAAGAATAAGCAGCAGGAATCTGGAGTCACAGTTTTCTCTCAGTGACCCAGATACTCTAATGTCTTTGATGGCTTACCTTCCAAATATCATCCACATAGGAAGAAAAGGTTGCAAAAACATCTCTACCTTGATGCACTTGAGCAGATCCCAAAGGGTCACTTTGAGTCAGCTTTTACCTTGTTTCCTCATCTAGGAAAGGGTATCGAGGACTCAAGGCAGAAAAGTTGGAGGTCATTTTCCTAACCGGATCCCCAGGCCTTCAACAGAGTATTTCCACAGGACAGGGAATCCACACCCTTCTCTCTACCTCCTTCATCAACACCCTGGTCTGGCCAACAGAATTCTCCTTTAGTGTTGAAAGGAATTCCCCTAATTAACCTGCAGCCTCCAGGTAAAATCCATTTTTTTTTTTCCCAGTGTCCAGAGTTGATCTTCTTATAAACAGTGCTTCCTACTATGGTTGCCCGAAGCTTAAAGCACTGTCACATATTCCTATTGCATTGTGAGCAAAATAGAAAATCATTACTTTATAGACTGTGTAACTGAGTCCCTCCTTACCTCTCCTGTCACCTTCCCAGCCCTCAACATACCAGTCACACCAAAAAGTTCTGACTCCCAGGATAGCAAACTTTCTCCCACAATTAACATGAGCTCCCCCTGCCTAGAATTTTTCTCTCCAGGGTGGTTTTTCTATTTATTGTCTAATATTATTGCTGCTGTTATTATTAATTTTTATTTTGGCTTTGTTTTGTTTTATTAACACAGGGTCTCACTATGTAGCCTTGGCTGGCTTGGATCTTGATATGTAAACTAAGCTGGCCTCAAACTCAGACAGCCACTTGCCTCTGCCTTCTGAGCACTGGGATTGAATACATGCACCACCCCACCAGGCATAGCTGCTGATTATTTTTAGATTTACTTTTGATTATTGATTGTCCATGTGTGGGCAAACATATTTAAGCACAAGTGCCTGATACCCCTGGAGCTGGAGTTACAGGCATCTGTGAGCTACGCAGTATGGGTGGCTGGTACTACAGTCCGGCCTTTGCCAAGGACAGAAGTGTTCTTCATGGCAGAGCTGCCTCTCCATCTCCTCTAGGCTCACAGTCCAACTTAAACACCATCTCTGCAGAGACAGCCTTCTCTACCTATGCTATCTGTCTCAGAGCCCTGCAAGCCAACTTCAACTATATGATTCTCCTTATGCTCCATGCACCTACCAGACTGTGAACACCACTAGCTTGTCTGTCTTGTTCATCTTGAACTGTGTGGAGCACGGCAGATGTGTAACAACTATCTGTTGAGTGAGCGAGTGTGTGAATGAACGAACGAACACACTGGAGACCATTACTTCAGACAAAAACTTTTAAGTCAGTTATCTTTGGAAAACAACTTTCAAGGCTACTTTTAAGAACTCCTTTTAATTTTGCCCATAAGCATTCATTCATACTTTACTTCCCCTAAGTCCTCCAAATCAGAACAACACAAACTGATAGAACAGTATGGACACAGAAAGCGTGAAGATGCTCTGCCAAATGAAGGTCACACAAAACCCATGTACTTCAGAGATGTTGTGTTACGTCACCCAAAGTCTGAAGAAAATCTTACACAAATCCATTAGATGTAAAGCTGGGAAAGCATGGTAATATGAATAGACTTCCAATTTTCTGTTTTGATATAAAAATTTTACTAATGGAGAGAATCAGATCTCACCATTTCATTCTGTAAAGTCTAAGTGACCTTTTTACTAAGGATGAATGACAGAATGGCTGAAACACTAAGTGAGCTGAAAGGAAGTACTCCTGGCTGGACACACATATTTTATAAGGACTGCAATTAAACCAATTCATTTTCTCAGCTACAGAAAGAAAACACTTGAAGAGATAATCTTCAAACCACTGGAAATCCAAGGATCCAAAACCACACAGATTAATAACCTGGGATGGAATAACCCGAGAAGAGTTGACAAAGATTCAACAGGTCCAACATGAGACCGCATTCGCTCTACCAAGAGTTGGGTCCACATGAATGCATTTATGCACAAACACCTAGGTATCTAATTTTGTATGAAATGTGGATTTGTGCAGGCTACTGTTTGTTTGCTCTTGGTCCTAGGCTTCCTTGAAACAGCAAAGCTATTCAATCAGGCCCTGCCACCCAGCACAGAGAAGGAGTACTGCTTTTGGCCCCAGACTGTCCTTCCCCACTTGTCTGAAAAACCTGTATTGACTGTACAGTGAAAAAAAAAAAAAAAAGGAAAGAAAAGCCCCACTGTTGTGACTGTGCCAAAAGTATAAAGAAATAAACCCAGATGCTAGAATTCAAGGCATTTCCTCTGCTCTGTGACTATGTACTTTAGCTGAAGGTCAAAAGCACATTAAAGGGCTTCAAGATTTTAAAGTCTTAAGTAGACATTTTTGTCATCCTCTCATTTTATTAGGCATGCTGGCAATACATACTTAACTGACATTCAACACACTAGAATTTATTCAGCAGCATTTAAGGAAAATCCTGGTATTACTCTCAAGCAGAGCTTATTTAATTCCTAGTGCTTTTTTTTCTGATAGCCCTGGTCCCTTCAAAGTGCCAGTGAGTGAAGGAAGTCATTCTTATGACCATTTCCCATTTACTACCTTCTTATGCCTTGGCCTGTCTACGTGTTGCGATTTGTAACACTTCAGGGACATTCTCTTATATTTGATGCTTCAGATAATAGTAAGTAATGCGAGCTGTATTGATTTTATTTCTCTCTATAGGAGCTGACTCACTTAAGATGAGTAAGAATGACGGTGTTTCTGGGTGGCACCAAACGGCATCTATGTCATAGGCAATAAGACAAAGTCTACCATTGCTGGAAACAAGTGGTCATTGGTTGTTTCCCATTTGTTGAAATGACTTCTACGGAAGTTTTCACAAGCAAAAATGAAACAAAAGGAATTTTGGGGGAATGGAAAAAGATCTTGCTAGATGGCTACTAATGAACTGATAGTAGAAGTCCATGAAGTGTCAAAAGTAGTGCAGGACTTTGTTAAAGATCCTTCTGAACTGAACAGTGATACAATGGTAAGACATGGTGAAGACTTTGATGCCATAAAATATAGCAAAATGCTCCCACCACAAGAATGGCCCAAAAGGGAGGTGTCTCCAAGGCAAACTTTCACTTACAGCACTGCTCCTCAACCTTCCTAATGCTGTGGCCCTTTCATACAGTTCCTCATGTTGCGTGAACCCGGGTATAAAATTATTTTTGTTGCTACTTCATAACTGTAATATTGCTGCTGTTATGAACTGTAATATAAATGTCTGTGTCTTATGATGGTCTTAGGAGATCCCCATGAATGGGTCATTCGGGCCCCCAAAGGGGTCATGACCAGAGAACCACTGACTTAGAGAGAGCCAGAATGCCCAAGACTCTGAGACTTGGGAGACCCACCATCCTACACTAGCTTTACCTTTGCTTCCATTTTTTTTTTCTCTCCATATGTAGAAAAATGAAGCAAAACTTAGTTTTTAAGTTAATAGTCACTCTTCTTCTGTTTACCAGAACTCTGAAATGTTCTAAATAATTCTTCTGGGAGTCATCATGGTTGCCAACGGGCGTGCCATTTGATCATGACCCCTGACACTTCTTGTCTCTTCAGAGGAGACAAACGTTCTGACTTGTTGCTCTAGAAATGTCAACAGAAGGAAAGCGGCATTCAACTTTATCTGCTGTGTTTCCTCTGCTACTCAATAGGGCCAGCTTTGTTGGCATGTGGGAAGCAGATAGACAACATAGTTTAATAGCAAACTTGGGTGTGGCTTGTCCCAGTGATAAGGGAAATGAAAGTGGAAGGAGTTTGAATAATATTTATTTGAAGAGTTATAGCTTGTTCTTTCTCCCTCAGATGTTTACAAAGTATATGAAAATCACGCCAGCTCTTAAAAAGAAGGCTGGAATGTGTGTATTCCCTGTGTTAGCAGGAAATCCATGACTATCAAGGAGGAGCATAGCTTTCAGGAAACTCATAAACACACACTGTAGTACCATTTCAGCTTTGTTATACTTAACAGCACATATGTGTATACACACATACACACACACACACACACACACACACACACACACACACACACACACAGTTTAGCTAATGAGATGGTCACACTGATTTCCAAGTATCGCCTAGTAGTCAGTCACATATATACATGTATGTGCTTGCATACATGTTTAATTCTTGTTGCAATCAAGACACCCAAGGACATTTAGCAGATATAGGTCCAGGCAGAGAGACACAAAGGAATTTGTAGATAACATTTTTGAGTTCCATCTCACACTAAGGTATATAACAAGATGTTGTAATAATTTTATTTGCAACAGCCCTGATGGGCAGAGACAAGCTGGCTCTCAACAGGAAAGCATTTAGAAGATTCCAATTTGATTAGCAAGCAGAGCACCAGCAGGCACTGAGAAAGCGCCTTACTTTCTCTTCACTAAAGCACAGGTAAACATCACTGTAAATGTCATGTGGGAAGTATTTAGGCAGTTTAAAAACCTGACTGGTTACCTAGACCTGGATCAGACTCAGCTGAGAACCTGAAATTCTGTTTCACACACCAGAAAAGAGTATAAGGTCCTTTGAGGTCAACGGACCTAGGATGATCATCACAAGAGACAGGTCACCAGATTTCAAGCAGCAATCATTTGAAAGTCCACACCCTACAAACTGTACCAACACACTCAATAGTGTCCTTTCATATCTACTGTTGCAAAGACACACACTGTTGGTGTTTTGAAAGCTCTTCGATGGAGGATGGACTTGTTTTCCTTTTGCCAAAGTTTGTGAAGAGTAAATAACAATCTTTAATATATAATATAAATACATAAATAAGACTGGGACATCTTCCAGACACCTTTATGGGCTCTTCCGGCAGGCTTAACCATTGTTCTTACCAATCTTTTTAATTTTCTATACTTTTAACAACAGAACTTCAGAACACCTTTTTTAAAAGAGAAAAATAAAACCCATTTCATTTCTAAACTGGATGAAAGGGAAAGGAAGAAAAAAGCAGCTTTTATTTGTTTCATAAAACCTGGATTTTATCTTTAGGCAAATATATGGATACATTAGGAGAAACCGGTATCAATCTTTAAACATTATTAAATTCCTGTATTGTTCTCTTGTTATTGGAACAGGAAAAGAAAGGCCACTGATAAGCAGAAAACACTGTACTTGCTTTTCGGGAAATTAAAAAAAATAAATAAAAAAAGACTTCCAGCGACAGAGAATAGAATAAAAAGTTTCCCTACCCGTTGGAAAACTAGGAAACTGTAAGCCAGAAACAAAGAATACATCCTTGATTCAGAGGAACATTCCAGCCGCTGAAAAACACACAAACATTAATTCATCTTGTGTTAATTCCTTCCCCTCCCCAACTTTACAGTCACCACTTATTGCTGTCATTTCCTCCTGATGCAAAAAACACTTAGCAACAGAGGTCACAAATCAAAAGCAGGAAGGTGCCCTATAAAGGACAATGTCCAGGACTTCAGCAGCATCAGCAACCCATGTGAGCCCTATGTACTGATCTTAGGCCTATACGGCATTAAAAGAAGAACCCTGTACACAAAGAAAGTATCCCGAGTGTCCCAGGCGACCGTTTGCTTAGCAGACATCAATACGCACTAGGAGATGAATCAAATTTTATTAGTAGAACATTTCTAAACTTTTTTAAAATCAAGGGTTGAATTTTAATGAACACTAAAATGACTTTCTTGAGAAAGTCAGTCCTACAATTCACAAAGTAGACAGAGGCAACACGTCTAGAGGTAAACATATCATGTCCATGAATCACCAAAGAGCTCTTATGCTAATCAAAATTCAGTTCAATTAATTTCTGTTGTTGTGGTTGTTGTTCATCTCCCTGAATTGGCACCCTCAGCACCATTCCATTTGCATCTGGATATCCTGTCTGTGCCACTGCCTGGGTGGACTGTTTCCTAGATTGTAAGAAAGTGTATAAAGAGAGAAACATGAAGCTGGGGTTCTGAAGTTGACAAAAACCCTGGAAGAACAGAATGGGATGATCAGTTGGGAAAAGGACAAATGAAACGAGCCTCACACTTTTCCCATAAAGTTGTTCCTAGCGATTTTCAGCTACAAGTAGAAGAAACTAGGTTTGCACTGAGGTATATTTGTGTGGAGTTGTATGCATTTAACCCTGTCCCCTTTCATTAACAACTTCTTAAAAAAAAAATCTATATTCTAAGGAACCTTTCCCCCTCAGAACTCTTAACCAAGGTATTAGTAAACATGTAATGCTGGAAGCCTGGAAAAGCATAAAACAAGTCTACCAACATATCCTTACCTACACTGACAGACCATAAAGATATTCGCAAAAATCAGCTTTTGACTTTAAGCTGACTCTTGCTAAAGTCACTGTGCTCTCAAACTCATGTTTGAACTTCCTTTCAGACTTTTTTTTTTGCCCTCTCTCTCAACTAAAAAGAACAAATATAAGTGGTCTAGCTTAGGTGAAGTGTACACAGTCCCACATAATGGGTTGGGAATACGAATGACATTAATTAATGAGATTTAAAAGGCCCCAGGGTACACACATAAGAAGGGCTCAGGAAACCTGTGGTGGTCCACACCCTGTGGTTGATGGAGATGACTCTGGTTGGGGCAGCCATTTTGCTCCACAGGGATTGGAGAACCCCTAAGGGCACTACAGGACCAGCTTCCAGTCCTCCTGGGGATCATTCGTCACTTAGCTGTCCTTGTGGTGGCTTGCTCAGAAGCCTGGATTCTATCAGGAAAACCATTTTGTGCAGACCAGGGTTCAGCTGGACACAGCTGGGCCATACAGTCACTCAGCAGCTAGCTCTGTGTGACAGCACATGCTGAGCCCTGGGAATTACTGAGAGGTCACCCCCAGTCAGGTCAGAAACCAGGAGCACACCAGGGACTAGTGAGGTACTCAGGAGAGAAAACTTCAACTTGCTGAAGTCAGATTAGATCAACATCTTGGTAACAGTCCCTGTAGGTGGAAATAGTTTAAACCTGGTTCTAAAAAGCAAAAAAACAACAACAAAAACCCACCATTTCCCTAGCTGAAGAGGCCAGGATGCAATCAATCCTTTTGGCAAAAATTGATGTATTCTTAAAACGCATAGTGTATACATTTTTAAATAAGACATATACACATGTAGCAAAAACTGCTCCCTGCTATGTCTCGTCTTGCATTAACCTGAGGTTAGATATGGAAAAATGATAGGAAGGTATTTGGTTGAACTGAGTACATCTGAGTAGAGAAGAGATGGCTTAAAAGTGCAGAGTTATGTCTGTTCTTTAAAAGTTTAAAACAGAAAAAAGAGAGGGAAGACTCAATGAAGAGCAGAAGACCTCAACAGAATATTTGCCTATAGAGTGCACCTGGAGAGCAGCGCTCTAATGTCAACTTGAAAACTCATTTTAAGCTAACTCCTTCCTGCATTCCCAGTGCAGCAGAACACAATTTTCCTCTTTATCTACACATCCCATGCTTCTCTTAGCAAGAGATATAAAATCTTTATCAGGACTTTCTTCTGTCTCATTGAGGGGCACAAGAACCCCCGACCCCGAGAACTGTAGGTCACTGTATAACGTCCCACAGCTAAAATGCAGGTACAGCGAAGGATTCAAGCGACTGCTCCCTCCAACTGGTCTGAGGCCAAGTTCCTTGAATTTCCTGTTTTTATTTCCCAGATATTTGACACTGGTTTCCGCCTTTTGGTAGTCCTTTCTGTTTTTCTTGTACCACTTATCAGACCATCAAATTGGCACTGAACTCAAATATATTTTTAACTAATTCTTCTAAAAATCTGTACCTATAATATACAATTTTAAAACATTGGCTTAAGCATTAACCTAAGTTGAAAGTCTACGGTTTCAAAAAATTGCTTTGACTCTATTTTCTTTCTCCTGTCACTGCTGGAATTTAAAATGAAATTGAGTTAAAGTCATTGAAGATATACAGTTATTTTTATATATACATCTCTTCATACATAAGCACTTATTTTCCCCAAATAAAAAACAGAATGACTCTTAACAGTATAGAATTTCACTGAGCTATACAGACTTGTGGTTTAGTTAATTGTGCTGTGTGATGTTTTATTTGCAAGTTCTTCATTATAAAGTTATTTTTAAAGAAAAGCATACTGTATTATCAATTCATGGTTGTCTTTACAAAACAAAATGAGGTAGTGATACAGATTTAAAATTCCACAATGGCCTTACTGTCTTTCATAAGGAGAGTAAGTACTTGTAAATGGCATTTGAGCAGCCATTGGGGACCCTAATAGTAATGAGGTCCTTGCACCATCTGGAAGGTGAGGTTAATATGTTTTTCATTTGGCCACAAGAAGAGCTAGCAGTTACAAAGTTGATAAGCAATATTAATAGGATTCTTTTAAAATGAAAACTAAGACAATATCTCCAAGATAAAGCAATATGCTCGTAAGTATAATCCAGCATGGCTTTAAGGCCTAACTGGCTTAAGAAAAACAGAGTCTATGTTGAGTGATCTTAATGAAGAACTTGACTTAACAATTAGAAATCTGTAAATATCAAAGTCCTAAAGTTGAGAAGGTAAGATCCCCAAAACTGCAGCTTGCTTGAGCTTCTGGATAAACATGCGTGGAGCTTATCCTTTCCTGGAGGGCAGGATGAGAGAGATTTTATATAAAATTATTATCATCAGTGAATATATTTGCAGCAGTCTGGAAAGGTCAGGAGTGTCCCCTAGATGTCATAACCCTCATTAGATGCATAGGACACAGCCCATGTCTACCCTCTCTTCAATAGCATAAGAGTAGAACTCAAGAAACTAAATGCCAAGAAACCAAATAATCCAATCAAAAAATGGGAGATGGAGCTAAATAGAGAATTCACAAAGGAGGAATCCCTAAGGGCTGAGAGACACCTGAAGAAATGTTCAACATCCTTAATCATCAGAGAAATGCAATTCAAGACGACCCTGAGATTCCACCTAACACCTGTTAGAATGGCTAAAATAAAGTGCTCAAATGATAGCGCATGCTGGCGAGGGTGTGGAGAAAGGGGTACCCTACTCCATTGCTGGTGGGAGTGCAGGCTTGTGCAACCACTATGGAGATCTGTCTGGCGATATCTTAGAAATCTAGGAATATCCTTGCCTCAAGACCCAGCCATACCACTTCTGGGTATACACCCAAAGGACCTCTCACGGAGACATAGGGAAGTCTCCTCATCTATGTTCATAGCAGCCTTATTTGTAATAGCTAGAAATTGGAAACAACCCAGATGTCCCTCAACTGAAGAATGGATTAAAAAATTGTGGTACATCTATACAATGGAATATTACTCAGCTATCAGAAACAATGAAATCATGCAATTTGCAACCAAATGGATGGATCTAGAGGAGCTCATCCTGAGTGAGCTAACCCAGTCTCAGAAGGATGCACATGGCATCTATTCACTTATAGTAGGATTTTAACTATATCGTACAGGATATCTGTACTACAACCAACACATCAAAAGGAACAAGGACATAATTTTTTTTTTTTATCTTTTTATTTTTCCTTCTTTTTTTCTTTTTTTCTCTTTCCTTTTCCCTTCTCTTTTTCCTATCTTTTTTTGTTGATATTCTTTGTTTTTGTGGGTTTGTGTGTTTGTTGGTCTTTTTTTTTAGTATTCCCCCAGTAGCAATGAGACACCATTCACTGGCAGTACTGCCTCGTAGGCCCCCGGTGAATGAAGAGGCTCTTGGCCCTCATATGACTCCTGATCTGTGGTGAGAGACTGTTAGGCAGGGACACTCCACCCCAGAGGAACAAGACGGAAGGGTCAGGGGGTAGAGCATGGGAGGGTGGGGCTAGGAAGTGGGGAAAGAGGACAATATGATAAGGATGTAACCTGAAGCAACAAACAAATAAATTCATCAACTAAAAAAAAAAAAGAAAAGAAAAAAGAAGGGCAGGGGGCAGGGCTGAAACACTGTGAATGGAACAGAGGATACAGCCATTCGGCCTGGATTTGCCGACCTCCAGGTGTAGAGAAGTCGTGGAGCTAAGGTAAAATTCAAGAGAATTGTGGTATTGGCCCATGCCTTTGACTTCAGCGGAAACGGGGGGAGGGGGCACCTTTAGAGTTGGTGGTCTTATGTACTCTGGAGTCATACGGAGCGGGGTGGTGAGGGTGCATACTCTTGGTCCCACCATTCAAGAAGAGTACACCCTTGATCCCAGCTCCCAACACACTGGAGACAGAAACAGGCAGATCCCGGAGCTCAGGGTCAGCCTGATGCAGGGCAAACTCTAAATAGAGAAAGACTTCGATCCAGGAGTGGTGGAACACATCTTTGATCCCTTCAGATGGGAAACACAGGTCCCTGATCCCAATAATTAGAGTTCAGAGACACACACATGGGATTTGGAGGGACCTAGGTTTGGAGGCTACTTACAAAAGGCCTTCTCGATGCAGGCAGATTGTCCTTTGGGATCTCAAAATATATACACTAGAGCTGGTTTAGCTCCAAGGTGACAGAATGATTTCTTCTTTAACCCGGATTGAAAGATAACGCTTTGTATGTTGTCAGAAGGCCAAATTTGCTTCAGGAGAAGTACTACCTAGCCCCCCCCAAGTTTAACTTCTAAACCACGTTCTTGAATAATCAGCAGCCATGGACAGCTGTTCCTATGACCTGCGAGTTAATAATCACAATGTTAATGCTTCTATTACAGTCAATATTACATTAGATAGTATTTGGGGACATTGATATTTAATACCATGTAGAACACATCAGTGTAATTCACTGATACATCATAAAAATCCAAGAACATGAGGTTTTAGATGTGTCTCTAGTGCTTCATGAAGACGGGTAAGTCATGCAAAGGGCCACCTCTATTACAGATAGATTTTTTTCCAGAATCTAACTTCAGGATTTATTTTATCCTTTAGTATGTGGTCTTATAATTAAACTAAAATTAATAGTATTAGGGATAATAATAATTTTCTACATTTTTTATTGTATGTGTATGCGTGTATGAAGACAATCGGCAGGAGTCAGTTTTTTCCTTCCATCATATGGGTTCCAAGGATCATCGAGCGCCCTTACCCACGAAGCCATCTTGTAGCCCATTAACAATCACAACAGGTAAAATGCCTCCATTGCAGTTTAATTTCTTTTAACATTTACTTGGAAGAAATCTTTAATTGCATAGTGAAACCACTGTTCATTAATATTTAAAGGAAAGTAACTTGAAGCATATGCTTTATTTTGAGAAGCAATGGAAGAAGTTGGTCAAACTTGGTCTAGTAAGTAAAGACACAATGTTCTCTTGGGGCAGTATAACAAATCTGGGAAGGGAAGCCGATCTGTACAAACACTGTATGGCTCTCCTACTCAATGTGGTGAAAGCCAGTAGAGCCCTTTCTGTTGGGGCTTCTTGGGCCATGCCCTGTCCCTAGCTGTACGTGAGTCTTGGTGAATCAAGCCATCTGAGACAACTGGAAGACAGGAGGCCCTCCTTATGGATCTATCCTAGGAGGGAACCTGCAGGGAGAAGGGCAGGGTTTCTGCCTTCCCTGTGCTTATGTGATAGGACAGTAGCCTTCCTGCTGCAGCTGGAAGCATCTCCAAGGGCAAGAGAAACAGGAGGGAATTCTAGGCATTGTCTCAGATGAGGGATAAAAGTTAACACTACACAGCAACGTGCTACCATAAAAAAAAAAAAAAAAAACCCTGGGTGTTTTCTGTGAGTACCCCCTACTTCTACCTCATACACACATTTTAAACAGTTGTTTTGAGAGTGTTTTATAAAGCACACAGTACAATATTGCTTTCAAAACACTAGTTAATTTTTGTTTAGTGGCAAACATTACAAATGGCACCGAGAACCAAGAGTCCTGATGAGGCCACAGAGCACAGCTTGTACTGGACAAGGAGAAAGATAGCCATCAGAAATAAAATCTAGCTTGGCACCTGACTCTGCAGGAGAAAAATGTGAAAGAAAATGTAAAGACTAAAAATGAGTGATAAAGTAACAATACCATTTCCTCAGACGGAACTGATACAATAAATTTACTCAAAAAAAAAAGTCAATGCTCTGAGGTCCTTAAAATACAAAAGGAAAAACAAAACAAAACAAACAAAAATAAGAATAGATGGCATCTGTGTGTCAAAATCAGCTTGGCTTCAGAGAATAGAGCCACACAACATAAAAACCAAACTTCCATTTGTTTTATGCAGAGCAGGAAAATAAATACAGATAGGAAACTCTGTATAAACTAAGTTTGTCTTAGGACTGTTTTAACACGTTTTGTTTAAAAATGAAATTCAAACTTCCCTAGTATGATGTGGTTTATGTTACTGAGCCCATAAACCCATACAGAAGAAGTCCTTCAGCTAATGGTAGAGCGGACCCAGGAGCCAGGGGATGCAGTATAGTGTTCACACTCAGAAGCTCCTGGCTGAGCAGACCCAGGAAGGAAGGTATGAGGGCTTAAGCAGTAGCTCTAAGGAAAGAGAACAGCCCCAGAAGGTACAGCTATGAGTGCTGGCAGAGGGGAGGGCCCTTCTGGATCCTAATAGTCTAGACTATAATCTTGTCGCCACCTTCCTTTCCAGTCATTTCCTTATCTCAGGAATCTTTAAACCAGCCCCCCTTCAGGGGATGGCCTAACCAGTTCTAATACAAACAGTCCCACAAGCATTAGGGAAAGCCAAACAAAACAACAGAGCCAATCAATCAATTACTTAACGACCAGTTAAAATGATATATTCCATTTTGCCATTCTGGTGCCCACAACTGTGTATGAGTTTTTCACTTAGTTAAGAGCAGCTATGACCGAGGACCCACCTACCCCTCTGGTACCATCTTCACTACACAGGTCCTTTTATGTCACTTTTTGTGTGTTAATCACCTCTTTGCTTTTATAATGTCCATTCCTGTTACACCAGTCTTCCTAAAAAAATGCCCTGTGTCTTCACATCATTGATGTACACCAAAGTCAGAGAGGACACTGCATTCTCCTTGGACTGTGACTCATCACCCTTATCTCCATTCAGATCTCTACTGTCCTCTCAATTGTTCCAAGCCTATCTTGCACATCTTCTTCCATTGATTCTCCATGGATACCTCAAACATAGCAAAACAAACTTTGAAAGCACCTCTCAACCAATCTCCCATGGAGTTGCTGTATACCACACTCAGCAAATGACCCCTGTGTATGTCCCAAATATCTACCTCCTAAAACCTATCTTGACGATCACCCATTAAGCATTTATTATGACAATCACCCTCCCAAGTCTGGGAGTTTCCCCTTATCTGTTCACATCCATCAGCAAAGCTCACTGATTCAACCAATTCCAGGGACTGCTTTGGATATCATCTTTTCCGCCCAAGCTTGCTTTTATACCCTCACTTCTGCAGAACCACTCAACAAGTTTCTCAGAGATAAACTCAATTCTCACTTCCTCCACTGAGCCTCCTTTCACGGCAGTTTATTTGTCCACTCAGTACAGGACAGTGATATAAAATACTGATGTCAACACAAGACTGCCTCATCTTTCTTCAATCAGAGAAAAAGTGCACATCATTTAACATTATTCCTAAGCTCGTGTAGCTAAAATCAAGGGGGGACTTTCTGAAGTCCCCGTGTCTCTGCTTCCTTTTCAAAATGTTCATTGCACAACACCAAATGTGTCATATATTCCTATCAGCTACCTGCATGGAACCTTGTTCTTTTTGACCAGCTTTCCTAGTGTCTCACATGTAAGTTATGCAAATTCTTAGTTCAAAATTGCATTTTTAGTTCAGGTTGTTCTCAGTTCTAAAGCTGATTATTCAAACAGTTTACCCTCCAGCATATCTTAAGATACAATTCTAGGTGAATCTTTCTTGACCGTAAGATGTCTATGGTATCCCGAATATATATTCAACTGTCTATCAGTGTTAATGACTTACTTATACATACATCCCAGATCACCTTTAAGTTTTACATGTTTAACAATGAAGGATTTTTTTTTTCAAAACTATTTCTCAGAAAAGGGAAATCCCCCAATCCTGAGTTCTTGAAATGATGTAAAAAACTACAGAATGCCTTATTTTGAATAGCAAAGCATTTAACCTTCAATGACTTCAATCAATTCTACCTTTCGGTTACAAGAAGGCTTTCTGACAAAATGAGTTTTTTTCTTTTTTTAAGTAAAGGAATTTAACTAGATAGGGTAATTACCGTAAGGATGATCTCAATGCAAGAGACAACAGATGTCACAAACAGCCATAGTAGAATCACTTTTTGAAAGTCATCAACGTAGGTCATGAACAAATGACTAACTCATTACAAATGAAACTGTCCTAATTGTACGTGAGCAGATAGGAGGTCCAGTGACATAACTTTCTTATTCGAACTGCTACATCTCAAACAGCCTAGACGGCTGTGAAGGGGATGTGCTCAGGAACAGAGCATTAGTTAAATGACTGCAAAGCAGCTGATCCACAGTCACTGCAGAGAACTGGGAATACTGGAATAAAGCAGTTTCATAAACGTTAAGAATGACAAGTGGCCGGGCGGTGGTGGCGCACGCCTTTAATCCCAGCACTTGGGAGGCAGAGGCAGGCGGATCTTTGTGAGTTCGAGGCCAGCCTGGTCTACAAAGTGAGTCCAGGACAGCCAAGGATATACAGAGAAACCCTGTCTCGAAAAACCAAAAAAAAAAAAAAAAAAAAAAAAAATGACAAGTGACAGGCTCAATCTGCCATATTTTTTCGTATAATCTGATTGTTAAAATATGGATAAATCTGACTATTTAAATTGTCATGTCACCAAATCATCTATAACCTTACATGTTTACATGATGTTAACCTTGTAACACATCTACACGTGGAAGCTGGAATCAGCAATGCACAGACTTAAGGACTAGAATGAATGTTATTTACTACTCTCTGTAGCTCCTAAACTTTTTGTCAGGCTGGGGGGAGTTGTGAATCCACAGAATCAACTAAGCAGGGCTCACAGGGGCTCCCAATGATTGAAGTCACAATCATGGACCCTATGAGGACTGAGCTAGGCCCCCTGCATATACCTATTGTGTAGGTTGGTGTTCTTGTGGGACTCCTAACAGTGGGAGCAGGTGCTGTCTCTGACTCTTTTGACTGTGCTTGGGACCCTTGTCCTCCTACTAGGTTGCCTCGCCCAGCCTTGACATAAGGGTACTGTAACTTGCTATGCTGTGCTCAGTTGATATTCCTAAGAGGCCTGTTCTTTTTTGAAGGGAAACAAAAGAGGAGTGGATCTGGGGTAAAGGGGAGGTGTGTGTTGGGGTACTGGGAGGAGTGGAGGGAGGAGAAACTGCAGTTGGGACGTAATGTATGAGAGAAGACGAAATAAAGAAGGGAGGAAGAAGAAGCCATGAGTAAATACCTTGTCTAGCACGTATGAGTCCCTGCCTGGGTTCAGTCACCTGTACCACTACTACTACTAACTCATATTTTATAGCTAATATGTTCCATTATTTTCTCTCAATTATTAAGTAGTTGTGGTAAATGCAAAGAGCAGTACTATTTTATAGGTTATTATAAATGTCTTATTTACAATAGTTTAATAAATCTAGTGCGTTGCAAATCTAATATATTCTAGAAACTTCAGTCCTGCTCTACTACTCCAGGGTCTTCAGTTTTGGACATTGAAAATCCTTGTTATTCCAAACTGCATGTTTTGTCATTCTCAGAATGACAACATTCTAAAGGAAAAAGGTGAATTTAAGACCGTCTCCTGTTAACATTCCTTTCTCTCATCCTCACCCCTTCCGCCCCCCAAGAAGAACCAAGGGCTGAGGGAAAACTCAGTACTGATCGGCACGGCCAACATCCAGGCCCCCTTTCCCTTAATTTTTATTGTGAGTTCCAGCACTAATCTCTGGGTACTTCTCTTGGGATTTCTACGTTTACAAATATATTTTCAAGTTATCAATCGCTTCTTCTAGGTTATATACACGGACAGACAAAATTTCTGGACCATGTTAGTATAATTTTCTTGTTCTTTTAATGTAATGAAATTACATAAAAATTGATGTAATGACTTCTCTCCAGAGATGAAGTGTCTCAGAATCCATTCATGGCTGCCTGATTCTGGCTCCTGGCAAATTTAACCTTAGCTTTCAACGTAAAGGCAGACGACTTCTTCCTCTCTGCCAGATGAGCCAACTTTCTAATTAGCAGAGCACCAAGCTAGGGTCAATCGAGCAGAATGAACCCAGTGACAACAGATGCTGATCCCAAGCTCACCACTCATGAAATCATCCATTATGCAGAGGTGACCTAGGCCAGCTGGCACAAGGTACACTGCTCACAAGATGACAGCCACACCATCGCATACTTCTGGGAAACACACCTCAAATTGCATCAGCACCTGATTCACTGTGTGCATCTCAGTTAGGACTCTATAAGGTTGTCCTTGCCTTTCTTTGTAGGCTCAAATGCTGTCACTGCCCGGCTGCACCACGCTGAGCCTTACAAAGGGACAGTAAACAACAGCAACAAAACCGCATGCTTACCTTCGATCCTCTTTAATGCTGAAAGGCACATATCCTTCCTTGGAAACTCAAAGGGATTGTTGCAGGTTCGGATGGTGTCGCATTCACACTTCCCATTGATTATATTGCAGCCCGAGATAAGATTTTCATTGCATGGTTCAAAACCAAGCAGCTGGTCATCGTTCCAGTCCTCATCTGCAAAACAATCACCCAGAGAATGGTTTGCTCACTGCTTCATTCAAAGGCCCTGAGATCAGAAGCACCCTGGGATGTCAAGATGAGCATCCAAGTGTGAGGCCTTCATTTATGAAAGGCAGTTTGGGTAGAAACTGTACATATGAATGTCACGCCACCTCCTCTTAGTCACTAGGAAGCCTGAAATATAGCCACATGTGTAGAGGTTAAACAGTTACATTTGTGATCAAAATCCATGACTCCGGTGTGCCATCAACCAACTATAATTCTAAAAAAAAAAACCCCTAACTGAGGGAGCATGGCTTGGGAGATAGCTCAGTCAGTACACACATGGAAGGACCCACGAAGTCAGGTGTGCTAGGATCTATTCATAATCCCGGGGAGGAAGTGATGGGGGATCCCTGGGAGCTGCTGGCCAATCAGCATAGCTGAATCATTGAGTTCCACAGACTCTTTCTCAGAAAAAAAAAAAAAAAGGATGGATGGTGTCTAAGGTAGTTCTCTGACTTCCATATGCACAGGCCTGCAACACATGCATGCATGTGTGCCCGTGCGCTCTCTCTCTCTCTCTCTCTCTCTCTCTCTCTCTCTCTCTCACACACACACACACACACACACACACACACACACACACTTTAACTTTTAAACAAACTTCTTTAACTGTTCCACATTCACTAGACGTATATACATTTATCAATCTCAAATGAAAAATTAGGTTAACTTTTTTCTTGCTGTAGAACACAATGCATCAAGGAAGCTAATAAACATCAAAATCAGATACCACTGAGAGAAAGGAATGAGACGCAGGAGATAACCTTCAACATGTTTCGGGACTAACATCTGGCACCCAGCACCACCTACATCAAAGCTGATGACAGCCACAACACAAAGGGCTACAACCCAGTGAGTGACAGGGGCCATGACATCTGAAGGTGAGGCCAATTCGGGTGCCTGTCATGGGATGGAACAGATGGCAGTAAAGTAAGTTCAAAGCCAGCCTCGGGGCTGGAGAGGTGGCTCAATGGTTAAGAGCGAGCACTGATTTTGCAGAGGACCTGAGTTCCACTGCCAGCACACACACACGTTGGGCAGCTCATGACCTCCTGTAATGTCCCGTGCAGGAGATCTGATACTGTCTTCCAGCCTTCTTACCTGCACTAACATGTACATACCCATACAAGCACACATAGTTAAAAATAGTAAGAATTAAAATCTTTAAAACCAGCTTTTTTTTCTGGGAGCTAGGTCAGAAAATGCAGCAAACATAAGAAACACTAGTTAGGCTCTGTTCTTAACAATGTTCCTCCTGGGTTCAAATAGCTCTTCCAGTACTTCTCTACAGACACCAGGACACGACATGACTCTCCCCCTCTTCACATTATCCTTAAAAGACGCTACCATGGACCTGAACGGGGACTGAGTGCTGGAAGGCAAATATGTTTCTGATAACGGTATCTACAAAGAATTTTTCAAAGTGCTTGGATTTAAGAACACTTAAGTTTAGTGTTGCTCACACTAAAGAGTAAATGCCATCTGAAGGCAGTGTTTTCCAGCTGAGCTGTGTGGCTCTATGGCAGAGGGTTGCCTAGCGGTTGTGAGACCCTGTCATGAATCCATAACATGGAGGGAGGTGTAGTATGTTTTCATAGAAGACAGTGCAAACAAAAACAAACAGCTATGGATTTTTTGCCGAGCTAACCCTTATTACTGGTGTACATCACTTAATGTACACACTAGACAAGATTATTTTCCCTTACTGAAATAATTTTCTTGACGAGAAATCTTGAGAGAAGAAATCACAACCTAAAGAGTGTCAGGGTGATTCTATGAGACGAAGAAAAACCTCTGTTTTGATTTTAGAGTAGGCTCACTTATGTAATCAATGTGCCAGCTTTGATTATCTTGTGGTGTTAACGTTTAAGCAGACTCCCAAATGATTTTTTTATCTGTTCTATAATAATTTATCTATTTTATAATCTATTCTCTGACTGAGCCTGCATTTGGTCCTCAGAAATAACATGTAAATAATACTCACACATGCGAGGGCACACTTCATGGTGACCAAAACCACTCAAATACTCAGAAAATCAGAAAATACACTGAGCAACTCAAGCTAGAAAAAAACATCATCTGCCCTCAGTTCTGACATGGGTTTGCCCCTCAGTGACTTCCCATCTGTGTGGAGCTGTTGATCTACTGTTAGTACAGTGTTGGTACAGAGCAGTGAAACTTGCAAAAGACATGTTTGTGGCTGCATATTAAAACTTGTAATGCAGAGATTGTTTAATCCTAAGAATTTCAAAACTTATAAGAACCACTGAAAAGACTATCCCTGTTTCTCCTTTTTCTTTTCTTTTGTTTTTCAAGACAGGGCTTCTCTGTGTAGTCCTGGCTATCCTGGAACTTACTCTGTAGACCAGGTTGGCCTGGAACTCAGAGTCGTCTCCGAAGTGCTGAGATTAAAGGCATGCGACACCAATGCCCAACTTTCTTTTCTTTTTTAATGAAAGGAAATTTCTATTAATGATTTTAAAAATATGTGCAGCATTTCCAAATTGACTTGCTTCTTCCACAATAATTCTTCTCACAATAAACACCCCACACCTACATTAAACCACCACCCCCGAAGGTGGGGGACTACCATGGAGTCCTCTACTCTCTTATTACCACTACTCCCTTATCCTTCTACCTCACTTCCCACATTTACTTCAGTTGTCTTTCTTAAAAAGCCACAACTATTCAGTGGTTCTCTCTTGTCAGACAACAAAGTCCAAACTTTGTTGTTGAACACAGGGTTCTTATTGGTACAGACAGACCCTTTTTTAGTGACCCCTCTCACACCTATATCCTATATGTGTGCCGAGGTTATCACTAAATCCTGTAACTATTCCCAGTACTTTGTGCTTCTACCTACAACACAGATTTGCTTTCTGCTTCAATGTGATTCTTAGTCGTTCTTTGAGACTCAGGTCAATGCAACCTGATTTTGAGATGTCTTCTCCAAATGCCCGGCACCTACCTGCAAGCATCTGCATGGATTCTCTCACTTATATTGAGGTTTTATGTAAGTTAAACTTCTCTAACAGGCCACAGCCTAACTGACAGGAACAGGGGAACACAGCCATCAATTTCCTTAACCTCAAAACATAGTACAGGTATATTCGGGCATGTATATATAACCAAAAGAATAGCGTGTTACAAAACAGACACACAATGTCACAAAAACTGTGCTTCAAGATGATACATTTAAAAAAAAAACACCTTTAAGCAGATCTTATTGTAGAAGCTTGTCATGGAAGCACAGGGTGAAGCACATATTTTAAGCAATGCTTGGATACTGGACTTTTCTGAGTAGGAATCGTCTCCCATTAATCTCCTTCTCAGTTCAGCTCTCAGACAGTGTCCACCTAACACCTGGGGGCATTATCATCTTTCCAAGAAGCCTGTTTTCAGAGCCAAGCTGTTTGACTGCCAGCTGCTTCTCCCTGTCTTCATGCAGGAAGACTATTTGTCCTGAGTATGGAATCAGATCTAAAAGGCCCCGCCATGATCCCCCTGGCTCTGCACTGCTTTGTTTCTCAGCTAAAGGGTCTTGACTGTGGCCCTGGGCACACCTACAGGTCCACTGTCAAAGCTGTTGTTCCCTTGGGATGTCACCAGCACCTTCTCCATCACCCTGGAAGTGGCTTTCTGAAGGCAACAATATCTTATACGTGTATCTAGGCTTTACTGAAAGAAAACCTTTCAATTCTCTGGTCCCTCCTAATCAATATTTTATTTTTCTTTTTTGGAAAGTAGTTCCCTTAGCAACGGTTATCTTATAGGATGGACAACAGCATGCATCTAAGACAATGCTTTTACAGATTTCTATTACAGAATATTGGGACTGAAAGCAAAATTAAATGAAATTTGATTAGGTCACATCTCTGAATCCGATGAAAGATGAACCTTCCTTATCCTAATCCTTGAAACCAAAAATGTTTCAAAGTTCAGAGTTCAGGATCAGGGGTGGCCTACCTACAGAGCTACACAGCGCTTGGTGAATTCTCTTTGCAGATGTCTACACAGCAAAGCATTTGATTTTTTGACATAGTACCTGGCTTCCCTTTGGACCGGTCAGAACAAAACTAGAGTCAAGATCAGGAGTACTGCCCCTTATTTATAGCAAGTATTGAGCTTTTCCTGGTAATCTACATGTGATAAGATGTGGTCTCCTAGATAGAACGCTCAATAGGTACTACTGCAAATGTATTTTCAAGTTGATATCTACAAGTTAATGAATCAGGATGATAATTATTTTTCCTAAGTAAATATAAAAGAAATCTAGTGTTGCTTTCAAGTTCAAATCACTGCGTTTCCAAGTACGTCCAACCATGTGAGTATATCCAGTTGCAAACAGGACATCTGCACCTATAGAGCCCTGCTTTTAGGGGCTAAATGTAAACTCCATGAACTGGGGTGAATATCAACAGAGGTGTAAGCTGCCTGTGGCTCTGGCAGTCTTACACATGCCAAAAATCACTTGCTTCCTTCAGAACTTGGAGCCTGAAGATGGTCATTTATGATGGAGACCAGTTTTGCCAGAATGGCATGGCTCTTTAGGTTTTAAGTGGCCTCCTAACCCTGCTTTTTCAACAGCTCTTGTAGTTTTAGTATAGCAAGCAACTTTGCAGAATGTAGCGGCCTCCTTATTTTATAGTGAACACAT
>CAJQZJ010032972.1:437997-456985 GCA_907164525.1 Lophiomys imhausi | reverse complement strand
TTTTTCAACAGCTCTTGTAGTTTTAGTATAGCAAGCAACTTTGCAGAATGTAGCGGCCTCCTTATTTTATAGTGAACACATGGTGACAATGTAAAAACACTGTCCCATGTTTATTTCATACTGGACTCTCTTTCTGCTCCATAGTATCTCATCATATTCTGGATAGTGTCTTTAATGGCCTTCCTCCACATTTGATATGCAATGTTTTAAATACAAAGCTTTCCACCCTGAGAGTAGAGGGATGTGGTGAGGTCTCATACAAGATGTTTCAGAGGCCCTTTGGCTGCATGTAGTTCTAAGAGGAAATCGATCCCTCCTCTGCATCATACGGGATGCTCCACGATTTAGTTGCAGACTTGTTAGTCTGACTGCTCCTGGATTCAACTTGTCTGCTCATCAAACTATTTTTTCCCCTGGAAATAGAACATTTCAGGTATGACAACAGTTAATGGGTAGAGGGCTATGTTAGCCTGCAGTCTGCCTTCCTGAAGGTAGAAGACGTTTGTACACTCAGAGCTTCACCTTTTCTACCTTTGCCCCTGCTCAGGTTAATGGAGTTTACATCAAACTAACAGTTAGCAGCACTCCATGATGTAGCAGTCCACTTACCAGAAATATGCCAGAGCGGACATTAAAAAGCAAGAAACAAACTCACAGTACACACTCAGAAGCTCACTGTAATGGAATTCTGTTGGCAGCGGAGAGGCTTCTGGGAATATAGATCAATTAATTCTTCAGCTGTTCACATATCCCTGTGGCTACAGTAAGATGCAAACAGCTAATACTGGTATCTCTTTCTACACCGGCCTAGACACTCCAGTGTAAGGTCCAAATGCTGCCCTGTGCGGCCCCAGCTCCCAGCTGGCTGGTATCAGGCATTCCGTTCTGCTCCAGGAGGAATCTAATGCAGTGAGCTTTCATTCTCTCTGCTCCAGGCTTAAAGCCTATGTTCCAGAAGCGGGTGCTTCCCTCTCCCTCTCTATCTTGGGCTGTAATCAGTGCAAGGTAGGAAGGTCATGTTTACGGCTATTAGCAGAAAGGACTTCTGCTAATAAATTTTGCCTTTACAGACATTTGCACAAAATGAAACTATGTTAGGTGTATATCCACACACTAGAGTGGATAAAACCTGAGTCTCTAAAACAATGGCAAAACTGAAATACTCACATGAATATTTGCTCAAGATGGAAAGGGACACAAAGCTCTAAATATGCAATGAACAAGAACAAATTCCTATTGTGTCCCAGTGATGAATTCACTGAAAATGAGCAATGCACTTAACTATTTATTATACATTGATAAATAAGTGTAACATTCTACTTCTGCGTTTCTCATCAGATGTTTTTGCAATGCCCCGAACAGGAGGGCCAGGACTGAAGCACAAATGTAAATGGACTCATTCTTTCTTTCTTTCAATCACATACTCTTCAAGCAGATACTAGTATATATTAGGCATGCCAAATTGAGCCAGGCACTAATAAAGCCTTGTGATGTCAGGAAAAGGGCTTACAACATCCATCATTCAAACCAAAGTCATATAGCAAGTATGTGGAGAAAGCACAGGAAATGTAGGGAGAATAATAATTTTGTTTCTGACTGCAGAATCCTGGTAAAGAGTAGTAAGGAGACTTAAGAGAAGATAAATCTTTATTCTAGAATCAAGGATTTAAACAAACAAACAAAACTAGGAGAGAGGACAGAAAAGCCTGGTGCTAACCAGCATACTACAGACCACTTCACAACACTTGTCCAAACTAGGAATTATCTTAAATTGCACATGGACAAGAAGGAGCTAAGATGGGGATGTAACAGAGAGGGGCCTGGCTCAGTGACCATAACTTTGGCTCTGACATTGTGAGGACACCTCAGCATAGAGCTCTCTAGACTCCAAATTTTTAATGATTAAAAGGGGGTGGAATGGATAATTCATGAATGAAGTCCCTTTAGAGTTTACTCTCCAGTTTCTTTAAAGATTCTGCCAATACTGTTGAAATTTGCAATACTAAACTTTTATTGAGGATAGTGCCACAGAATTATATAACTATGGAAGTCATAATTTAAGTTTAAAGTAGTTTCTTTCTCAGAGACCAGTTGAGTTTTGAACACCAGTAAGCTTCAAAGTATGCATTAAGTAAGGCAAACTATCAATGGAGCATCACTGTGCTTGAATACCCAGTAAACATGTGACTCCATGCTTACCAAGCCCCAAAGAAGATCAATTTTGTCAAATGTTCTGCTGCCTAAAACGAATGTCGTGGCTAAGGGGAAACTGTCTTAGAGAAGGACCTAATATTTCATGTCATCTCTTCATCAAGATTTCCTAAAAGCCTTCTTCACTGTCCTTCACGTGTTCCAGTGTTTGATCTTCCTAAAGGTGCTTTCTTGTATAAAACACCCTTTGAGAGGCATTAAGAGAACAGCCCTGAGCTTCTTAAGGACATAGTAGTTGAAAACAATGGTCTATAAAAACACCCCACATCTGGCCATTCAAGTCCTTGGCATGGAGCACAAAGTCAATTTAGACTGATCCCAACACACATCTTCATCTTCCTGTCTTCCCCACATCCCCTTCCTCCAGCAACACTGAGTGGTACCCATTCCTCAGTTACTCACGCTGCTTCTCTCCATGACTTTGCACACACAGCTCTGCTCACTCTTCACAGAACTCTCAAAGCCCATCCTCAGTGAAGCACTTCCTGCACAAAGGCTGCACCTCCTGAACCTTCCCAAATGGCATCACTGTGGAGCTTATGGGGGACGGGCTCATTCAACCACCATTGTGGCTTTTGTGACACCACTGTTTCGTTACTGAGTTATCTTAGGACCCAGCAAATAGCAACTTTGCAAATCAACATCTGCACAAAGGGATTGGGACAGAAGAGAGAAGGACTGAATGTGAGCTAAGGGATGTGAATATTTAAGGGTCAAATTATTTCTAGGAAGTAAGTTTGGTGGAAGATGAAGAAAGCCACCTGCGACTGAGAAGCATCTTTGGATTTCAGGCTTTTTACTTTGAAAATAATAATACAAACTCTAGTCTTTTAATCTCAACATCATATGAACCAATGCTTCTATGTATCAATATTTATGACATTTTGAATGGATATAATATACTGCAACTATTTAGAGAAATAATAATGAATAATAAACTCTTAGTTTCCCTTCTGCTACCCCTGCATATCATGACTTTAGATAATGCGACACAAGTTAATGCTTTTTGCCAGAAAGGCACTTGTGTACATGAATAATGCACAGAACTATTTTATAAATATTAATATATGCTGTGGTCTCACAGCTGTTAGTCAAATAACCAAGAGCAAACCAGAAGACATGGTATGAGGACTGTACTCATTCAAAAGTATCAACTACTACAGTGAGAAATGTGACCGGATCTGTAAGCAAGAACAACAACATGAAAATGATACTCTGAACATAAGCCCTTTGCAGAACTTAAGGTTTTCATCACAGAAGCTGAACAGTCAGCAAAGATTAGGGAAGCACATTTCACCCCCTGGTAACAGCCAGCACTCGGTAAGTTACTGCTATGTGCCAGTGAGTGGACTGTGTCTCACCAGGATTAACTCACTTGGCTGAGGTGAGAATTAAGGCACCTAGGTCTGAATTCCACACAGACTATACCACACAGGCAAGATGAAGACTAAACACAAGGAAGTGAACTAGGCACCAGCTAACCAAATTCCAAGTTCACTGGATGCTGAAGATCTGAGCTCTTGACAATGCAGAGCAGGAATGCCATTGACTTTCACTCTGGTGAAACCTATCTACAGGGAACATGACCTTAAGGACGGCTGCTGAGGGTCACTTAACATTGGGAACAAGCAGACACACCTTGTAGCCAAGACAAACAATTCATGGGCATACCTTTGCAACCATTAGAAGGACGGAAAATCTAAGCACATAAACATGATCTCAACTCTTCTGCCCTCTAAGGAACAAGGGTTTCTTTGTGAGTGTGAACAATGCTTCCCATATACAGCAAGCCTCCTGAAGGGCATATAATGACTTTTTAAAGGTGTAATGATCTATAAGTAGCATTAAGGAATCCTTTCAGGATAGTAACATTATGAATTCAGTCAGCATGTGTTGTGTAAGAAATGTTTTCACAAATCAACTTAAGCCTGCTGTGAACTTCACCTTACTAACATCTGCATTCCTCAAGATCCACCAAGTGGAAGGTGATCATCAAAACAGTGATATCCCAACAACTGTATTTCTGGTTGATTCTTTTTTTAAATTATTATTATATCTGGTTGATTCTTACCTTCAACACCAATACTGTTCTTCAGAGAAGTATCTTCCCTAAATATCTTACTTGAAAATCTAAACCTCTGGGGTTGGAGGAGATAGCTCAGTGGTACAACACTCGCCTAAGATGCACAAACCCTCAAACTCAACTCTCAACATCACTGTGTGTATATGTACACAAACAGTCAATAACCCAAACCTGTGGGGGGGGCGATGTATATAGGAAGATGTGTCTACATTTGATCTCGAATATGTCTACCTATTACTACAGGACTCTTGCAAAGTAACAAGGCAATTTGCAAGTAACAGTCAATGAACATGAACATTGTTTTTACACACAGCATACAATTACCTAATGTTAACTCGTTTCACTGTAAGGGAAAGTTTGATGTGTATATCTAGATATTTATTTTTAAAAATGTCTGAGAACAATATTTATGAGACAGAAGTATTGTATTAAAAACAAGAGCTAGAGTAACAGCCATGGCTTGTTAGGAAACCCTAACAATGCTAGATCTGTCTGACATATTGACTTTAAAGGCAGCCTGTCCTTCAAATTTGCCTTGGACTCACCAGAAAGAAGCAAATATAGATTATGGGACAATGAAAAGGATTCTTGCCTTCAGACATGTCCAGAGACAAATATTTTCACACTGGGGGCAACTGTGGTTTATGCAGCATTAATGTAACTCCTAAAATACAAGTGAAATAGTTCATACAAGTAAACACAAAGCAGAAAAAGACTTAAGGAAAAAAAAAACCAAAACTTAAATCCATGTTTGAAAGGCATATATTTGCACATTTCTCAAAACCCTGAGGTTTCTTCTGGGTAGCAGCTAACTGTAATGGACACTGAGCTCCAAGTCAAGGTGCTTAGGGTAGAGATCTCAAAGACTGTACAAACTAGACTGAAGTCTGTACTGGTTCCCCCTCCCTGTGGCATCACACTGACAGATACGCCCTGTGCTCAACTCCAGCTGCCCTTCAACAACTTGCACTTTGCAGCCTGTTCCTCCTGCCCTTAGGGCTATAGCCTCAGCGACCAGGTACTTGTTCTCCCAGCCACTCCTGAAGTGTGAGTCTCAAGAGCCAGCTAGCACCACCACAGTCCCTGTTCACTTCTGGCTTTTTTTTTTTCTTTTTTATAGTTTGCCCTTTCTTTCTGTACAACAAAGCTTTCAGTTGGTAGGGACTTTTGCCTGTCTTCACTTCTGTATCTTCAGTGACTGTAACAGAATTGAGCACAAGTAGGTCCTCCAGAAATATTTACTGAATGAGTCAACTCCCCAGGTAAAGGTATGTTTCCATTTCCATGCGCCTCTGCAGATACCATTTCCACTTCTCAGGGAGACTTTCGCTTCCTCTTCACCTAGACAGCTGCAACTACCCAATCTATCGTATCCTGCTTCAAAGTTTCTATCTAGCCTATCCAATCACAACCCTTCCTTTACCCTAAAGCATCACAGCCGCTGGCTTGCCGCTGGACTCTAAGTCTCTTGCAGCCAAAGACACTTTCTTCATTTCTAGCACTGTTCCACGTGGAGCTGATGAGGGGCACACAGCAAGACCGCAAAACCCACCTGCTGAATGAGGTAAGGGAATGGTGTGTCTGGGTAGATGACACAGAGATGGAACAGTTCTGAACTAGAGCTGTGACACTGGAAGAAAAGCATCACCTTTAAAATGTCTCCAGGAGGGAGAGTTGTTCTATTCATTATGAGCACATTCATATTTAATATCATGAAATGCAAAATAAATAAACAACCCTTACAGTAATTAGGCCTTCTGGGGACAAGATGGTGATTTTCAAGTATTTTAAACCATAGCAGTGTCAAAGAATGAAGTTCATACATTGTTGTATTTCTAATTAGAACACATGCATGCATAAGCATGCACTCACAGAGACTAACAAGTCTGCTTTAAGTGAAACGTAAACAAAAAGTGTGAATTACTCAATTCTTCTCCCACATGCTACCACAGTACGTATTCCCATATGCAGTTAGGTAGGTGGATGTTTTCAAAGTCGTACTTCTGTGATGGTATTCTATTTAAAGTCAGTCTTCAGAGTGTGAAGAAAACCACGAGGAAATTATTCAAATCACAAGATTCACAATTTGTGGAACTACATATACTCTAACTCCAACCCAAAGGTTGAAAAATCACTAAGTAGTTTGGTTAAGTAACAGTACAGAATTCAAGAATGTACATATTTTAGATACAAAAAGAAATAACTAAGCTAGCCAACTCTCCAAAGGATATTATAATCAAATCTACATCCTGGTTAACTACCTGTAAGGATCTCTAGTTTCCACCAAATGATTGGGAGACACAGCCATATGCAGATGTGCACGGCATTACAAGCACTTTAATATTCTTTAAAGTAGTCTTTGGTACTTCTGTTGGTTCCGAACTTCCAAATTTGGGGCAAACTGTGATGCTCTCAGGCAGACTATAAATGCAGTTTGCATCATGAGATTCTGGCAGTCTTGTATCTGCCTCCTTTCTTGCATCAGCCAAGTTGAGGAAGGCCTGCCATACACACCTTGCTTACATATCCAACAAATAAACTCTGAACCTAATAGCCAAGACCTTTCTAGTTAGCAACATTGTGGATCACTTGTCCCAGGGCCTTACACATGTCATGTGAGAAGTGGGGAAGGGAGACAGTGCCCTTGCTTCACACAGACACAGAAGAAACACGGAGCACTGGTTACCACTCAGGACAACCTTGGGCTTAGGAAGAGTTAATTTCCTGAGCATGGGGGTTCTAGCTGCAGAGGAAACCCAATTCCTTCAAGTCCAGGGGCAATAGGATGTCTCATCTCCAAAACAGGTGTTTCAACTCCTTTCACAAAAGCTTGAGATTTAATTTTAAGTACTCTAATGAAAATGCTAGTTCATCTCCCCAGCAAATCTTATTGCAGTTTGGAAACAGTGTAATTAGTTCATGACTAGAGAATCGTTTACATGAATTCTCCACCAAAGAATTCAAGTGGGAGGAAATGGAGGGTACAGGTTGGTTACACTGTAGAGGGACAGGAAGCTGGGGTGAGCAGCATCACCCTGAGGCTTGTCCTGAGAACCTTCTTCCAGAAAGGTGTGGTCCATCAGTAAGAGAAAAGAGAAATGAGTAAGCCACACCTAACTTCAATGTCTGTTCATTCCCATCGCTGACCTAAAGCACACTTTGTCAAATAGGGTATGCTCTGATCTAAAATATAAACTGAGATGTGGTTTCTTTAGGGGGCGGTCTTTCCTACCTTCTAAGACATTTGGTTTCTGAAGTGAGAAATGCACTCAGTCTGACAGTCACTGGTCATTCCTGATTTCCATCCATCCAACCCTTCCATCATCTACAACCTCCTATGTATTCTTCTATCTGCCTCCCTTCTTTACCTCAGATCCCTTCCTCATTAGCCGACCTTGTGTGGCAGCTTACCTGCCTGAAGCCAGCTCTGCTGAGGGTTCAACTTCCACCTAGCCTGGGGGAAAAACACACCTGTTCCTGCTCAGTCAGCCCTCTGGGTGGAAGCCTTCTGGGCTTCTTTGGGGGTGGGGTGGGGGGGGGTTAATTCCACCCTGTGTTTCCTTTCCCTCCATCCCACCCTAAGGCCATGGTGCAAGGCTTCCCCTCCCAATTCCTTCCTGTTTCCCAGGCCAGGTCCATCCAGGACACCCAACTGCCAGGGGTCAGAGTGCCACATTCCAGTGGCTTCACACCACCACAGTGAGGGCTCCAGATTCCTTCGTGGGGGGTGGGGGCAGGGGAAGGAGGTTGGAGTTAAAAGTTCACCAGGGGCCAATTCAACCCACTATGCTCTTGTTCTGAACAACACCATAGGGCAAGACAGGCTTCAGGGGCCCCAAGAACTCCTTCCATAATGGACCAGAACAACTTTTTCAACCTCCATGGATGAGGTGGGAAGACGAAGCCATCACTACAGAGTTGGCAGAACTTTTTAAACTAGCAAGAGCATTGGATAACTGTTGGGGGGGGGCTCAGATCTAATCTAATAGTAAAATGGGGGGCTGGCCGAGGGAGGCTTTTCTAAGAAACCATCTCCCTAATTCTGACTCCTGGTAAAGGGATAGTTCTCAGGTGCCAGTCCCTTTCAGAGTCTGATGTACCTTTTATTAATAAAATGCCACTTCCACTCCCAGGTGACATCATCCGAACTTCCGGACCCACTGAGCAACAGCATAACTCCTCTCCTAATACTGAATTTCTCTGCCGCTCAGGACCAGATCTCCCAGACCCTGCTCCAGCTTTTCTCTGTCTTGCTCTAAGGCTTGATCTCAAACCCACAGACCATGGCCTCATCAGGACTTCCTAGGTCAGGCTCCTGGATACTTTGAAGCTTATGAAATTATGAAATTTGGTTCCAGGATAAGCAGTCTATCATGGCTGCCCTAGGGCAGAAGGCCGTAGTATGACGGGAAGTGACAACTGACCCACCTACACGCCAGGCAGCAATTGGAGCAACAAACACCACGTGGTGCCCAAGGCTGACTCTCTCACACAGTTAGCTCCACACCACTCTTTCTTCCCAAGAGGGGAAAGCTAAGGAGAGGTGAAGAGTCCGAGGCCGAAATGCAGGGTTAAGCAAAGGAATATTAGATGGAAACAAGATTTGAGAAGGAAAGGGAAGAAATGCTGGAAGAGTAAGGAAATGAAGTAAGTAAAGGGTAAGTTTAGGGTAGCCTTCATATGTTAGTCAAAGTCATAAAAAACATGTCTGCCAAATTCTGTCTCAAGACAGAGCAGTAGAAATTCCTGAGTGGTCCTGACCAATTAACCATTTATCACCCACTGCTTCCTCATCAAGCAAGCCTTGCAATAAGGCTCTCTTATTTATTAAGATTCAAGCACCAGTAAAAATCTGCTTTGTATGTCATTGGAATTAACTAGAATTTGGACTTCCTCCCTTTCTCTCTCTCCCTCGCTCTCCTGTAAACACACTACCTTCCAGAAGAAAATGGCTCAGTGTTCTGTTCACAAAAAAACTGCACAATAACTACCACGAGCCGCTCTCCCGGTATTGTTGGCAAACTGCACTCCTGTCAGCGATGAAATAAAAGCGCCTGAGTTTTGCACATAAGCAGTGTGGGACTACAGCAGAAGCAATTAGACGGCCCATAAACTGTGCCTATAACAGCTCTTCCTTTTATGAAGATTTGACTTTAAATGGACCGCTTCAATGTGGGTGAGACAGATGTGGGGAAGAGAAAGCGGCCACGTGCCCTTCCATTCTTCCTACAAAATGATGAATCCTTTAAACCAGGGCGAAACAATCTTGCCACACAAGAATCGCCCTGCAGTCATTCACATTAAAATAAATTCACTTTTTTTTTATAAGTTGAGTACCAGGGGAAGACTTAATGCCTTAAAAAAATACTGGAATGTACTGAGAGGTAGAATGGGAAGAGAAGTTATTAAAATGACAATGAAGAGCAAAAATGGTGTTTTAAAAAACAGAACAAGCTGCTTTGTTTGCATGAGTACATGTACACGTTTGTTTAAAGCTCTAACAAACTCCAACACGACAAAGGATTACTTCTGTATTCCTGTTACATAAATCACCTGTCTAAATCTAAATACTTTTCGAATGTGAAGAAACACTTAGGAGAAAACCAAACAACAGTAAGAAAAAAACAGACAGGAATTCCATGCGACGTTCTTACACCTTCTCTAGCTAGGATGGCCTTTTCAAACCTGCCAGATCCTGGAACCAAATTTCTTGTCCTCCAGCTCATAGTCTTTACCACATGAAATACTGTCAGCCAAAACTTTTAAGCTTGTTTTCTTTACTCTGGGGGAGCAAAAACAAACAAACAAAACAAAACTGAAAACCAAAGACTCCCTTCATTTTGTGAGAGCTGTAATGATTCTCCTCAGGAGTGATCTGGACAAATCACAGAGTCCTGGTGGTACCCCTCCCCACCAGACCCCCCAGCATCTCATCTGGACCATTTGGAAGCTATTTGTTCATCTGGTATGAGCAGGAACTCTGAGAGGCACCCTCAGATTCAATACTCAAGGTAGTGCCTACCTATGAGAAAAATCACCAGAAGCCCTTTTCAAGCACCCGTGTCACTGGAAAATACCTATCATCTATTGATTCACTAAAAAAACAAAAAAAAACCAAAAAAAAACCAACAATGAGCAATTGCTATTTACATGCTCCCATACTAGGTATTGAGGAGCTACAGAAGGGAACAGTAAGCAACTTAATTACAAAGTATCTGTCTATCCTATTGGGATGCCAACCTGAAAGGCAAACATAAGGATACAGAGTGAGCCCATAAAGAAAAGAACAGAGCTTTCTTGTTATATCCACTGCCTATTTTAGGAGTCTGGAATGTCCCAATAACAATGTTTACTGGAAATAAGTCACCTGATTAAGCTCTTTCATCTTCCCCAAATTACCTTAGGAGCCAGTAAATATTAACAAAACTTCTGACAGACTGGATCTGATCAAATCACAGGCACACTGTGATTAAAACAGAATTTGGAACTCCCAACCAGGGAGCAAATATCCTCATGCCTATACCACCATGTTCAACACTTTTATTTAGAATTAGCAAAGAGAAAAGAAAACCACCACCCTACCTTCTTAGTATACCACTTAATGCGACATTTAACAAGCACTTGGTATGTAAAAGCCACTCTATGCTAAGGTACAATGACACATGACACATTGACAAACAGCATTTACTGTGTGTGCACTATGTACAACATACTATTCTAATTACTTTGCACGAGTGAACTAAACTGGATCATTCCTCATAACCACCCAAAGGAGAAGACACCACCATTATGCCCACTTCCAGATGGAAAGAACAAACGGAGGTTAAATGGCTTGGCCAGCACAGTGCAGTCTTGCAGCATGCAAGTCCCTGAGCTGGGCTGTGAACTCACTTCAGAGCCTGAACTCCTACCCCAACACAATTTTGCCTCTATTAATAAAACGTGGTTTCTCTCTAAGGAACTTGTGGTCTAGATTTTTCCTGAGGAAGTAATTTTCTCCAGTTAGGCTTTCTTGAAACTATACTCCAAACACTCCTTGGAAAAAGGAGACCATGCTAACGGCACGTGTGGGTGTAATGTCCCAAGAGGACCCTGACTCATTGTCTGGGGAACTTGCAGCAAGGGGAGCTAGACCAGTGCCACAGGGTAGGTAGGCAAAGGAGTGGCTGCTAATGAAGAGATCTGTGGTCACTGGCTAGGCAGAGCCCCAAGTTCATGTGTGGGGGCCTGGAAGGTAGGGATCACCCAAGGACAGCATTTCCATGTGGGCTTTTCCTGAGCTCTGTGGGTACAGACAAGGGAAAGAATTCAAACCCTATGCAGAGCAAGTCAGTGACCAACTCAGATACACAAAAGCCACCCATGGTTAGGCAACAGTTGCCCTATCCATGTGCTGGACACAATGAAAGGCAAGAACAGAGCTACAAACACCCACCTACTGCTCTGTGTACCAAAGACAATATGCTTGTAGCATATACAGAAACCATCTTTCCTCCCAAAATTCAAAGCTCATTTTTCAAAAAAAATTAACTCTTACAACAGGGTGAGAAGTTGAGTATTGAAATCCGAATGCAGAAAGAGGGCAGTGATGGCTGAAGCCCACATACTGGCGGAGACTTCGAAGCCAGCACCAAAGGACAGCCAGACCTTAAGGTCACCCTTTAGAAGAGCCAACTAAACATCCATCCATAAACAATTCCATCCAGCATGTACTTCTGGCCAGAATTATATTTGTGCTCTCTCTAACAGTCACTCATCCCAACAGCCAGAAATAAACCGAAGGCTCTCAAAATCCAGCTCCTCCTCCCCACTCATCTGAGTTGGACGAACTCCAGGGCTCTGGAAGCAAGGAAATACAGTCCGGCGACATCATATTATCGTTCACCTACTATTTAAACATGCACCCCCATATGGAGCTTGCACTGCTACAGAAGCTGTACTGTCTACTTATACAACAAGGGCGATACCAACCGAGTTCTTTATGCATGGATTTAAACATTTATAATCTTGTGTGACAGAGCACTTGTAGTCTGGGTAGATGATAAAGAGCAGCTGATTAAAGATTAACTCTAGTACTGGAGCCAATCTATTATTGAGTCTCATCTTAAAATGGTCTTATAAACGAATTTCAATAACACAGGCCCCAGCTTGAGCTACACCTTAGGAGAGTCCCAGGTATTCTCTTTTTCAAACCTCTTCTGACTTGTGAGCAGCCTTCTCACATCAGCTGGAAGATACAACTTCAGCATTCACACTTTGACGGTGGTGTTAAAGGTGAAGAAGAATGGTAAACATTCGTTTATTATGATAGAAAATATTTATTAAGCTATGCGCTTTACTGTTATTATCATATAATCTCATAAGTATCCAAGGTAAATTGTTAAATGTGATATTATTTCACCTCCAAATAACATACGAAGTTATGTTCCTTTAAGTCAGTATTTTGATCAAAAAAAAAAAAAAACAAAAACAAAAAAAAACATGTCTCTTAAGTACTTTATACACACATACAGCTTTATGTTTTAAAGAAGTCTAGGTAGGTACTCTCTTTAAATAACAAGTAGCCTGTAGTGTTTGTGTTTTATGGACTATCTTGATTGGCATATATCATACACAGTTTGCACTTATAATTCAGAAATACACTATAGGGGCAATCAAAGTTTTTTGTATTCCTTAAAACTAAAGGTAATTGAAATGAATACAAAACATCTATGTGAAAACTAATATGATTTTGTAGACTATTTGTGCAAATGGCTGAGTCAAGTTTTTAAATATCGAAACACATGCCATAAAATGAATAGGAAATTAGCATCAGAGTTGTAGAAACAAGAAGTTATTAACAATAGAAAAAAATAGTGATTCCCTAATAGGATGTACACCAATAATCCTGACCACAGAACTACTTTGTGCCTTGCTGGATAACTTCTTAGGCTTCCATGTTTTATTTTATAAGCTGGTAGAAGTGAGAGATTGTTTGAAATACTCACATTTAATCTACAGTAACCACAATATACAGTATTATGTAGAATAAACATGTTGCAAATTTACTGAGAAATTAGTATCTAGTACCTATTGAGGACTGAGTTAGCTACATTTATTATTCATACTAAATAACCATATGTAGTTTTATTATATGCTATTCCACCCCCACTCCCCCCAAAAAAAGCAATGAACTACATTGTCTCTCTCAGTGGGCTGACGACTTGGACAAAGCCTGCAATCATTAGAAAGCTCTACAGAGTGCCCTGCAGCCCTGGTGGTACAGAGCACACCACCATCAAGAGCGAAATTATGCCCCAGCAAAGACACAAAGGGCAGATCATGAGTACTAAGCGGTTAATACTTAGCAGAGGAGACTGACACACTTGCAGTCATCCACCTGAGGAGCTCAGGCACTCAGGAAAACTTTTTGATGAAGTTCACCTGGAACAATTTTTTTTTCTTGTTTGCTTTCTATATGGCCCAGAAAGCAAAGTGGGTAAAGAAATGAAGTAGAGGCTGTAGTCAGTACAGTCCTACCACATGCTTACATGAAATATCGCACTGAGGGAGACCATGTAGCAGCTTAAGAACGTGCGCCCGTTAACCCAGAAGAAGCAGGATATACAATGCATGACTTAAAAAGAAACAAAAACAAACAAACAAACAACAACAACAACAACAAAAAAAAAAAAACAAGGGGCTGGAGAGATGGCTCAGCGGTTAAGAGCACTGGCTGTTCTTCCAAAGGACCCAGGTTCAAATCCCAGCACCCACATGGCAGTTCACAGCAGTCTGTAATTGCCGGGTGTGGTGGCACATGCCTTTAATTCCAGCACTTGGGAGAAAGAGGCAGGCGAATCTCTGTGAGTTCAAGACTAGCCAGGGCTACACAGAGAAACCCCGTCTCGAAAAAAACAAAACAAAACAAAACCCCAAAAAACAAAACAAAAAAACCCCAAAAAACTACACATATAGAAGTAGACAGAAATATATACAGAAACATGATGCTGGTTCCATGTTTTAAGAAGAGTATATCTACCCTATCTGTGGTTCTGTTCTCTAGTAAACTCATGCTACCTTTATATATATATTTTTTTAATGATAGCAGCAGGCCCAATATTTGGCCCCAAAACACATAACTAGTGATGGGAAATAAGATGTTCAACTGGAACTACAAAGAAAGACTTTAGGTAGGACTTTCTAAGGGTCCAAGAATGAGCCTCAGGTTTCTTTTTACATTTACATGAAAAGTCCCTACATATATAACTTAGCACCAAGACTCTTTCAGAACACAAGGTTTTAAGGAATTTCTTTATCAGTCCTTTTGGATAGGCTACCTTTGTGACATCCTAGTCAGCTCAACCATAAACCTCACGAGAACCCCAGTAACCTCAGAAGATACAAGACATGCAGCTTCATGCACTGAAATAATCTCAATGCGTTTATCTCTACACACTAATGATGGCCAGAGACAGCAGGGCTTGTGCTGGAATCAGCAGAACCTAGGAGCTCCATGAAGCCACAATAATCAAAAAGTCTAGACAGAAAGAAGCTGCTGTCAGGATGAGCTCAGGACCCCGTGAGGAACCCTGAGCCTGTGCATGCTCTGAAAATCTACAACATTTACACAGTGGTCCACTGTAGTGACACGTTTTTCCTGTAAAGAATGACAGAGAATGTCTGTTTCCGCAGGTGCAGACTCATGGACAACACTGATTTCTCTGCAAGACTCCATTCCACGTCACTGGCATCTTCCTGTCTTTCTCCCTGTCTCCAACAGCCCCTCCTGTTTGCCTTCTCTATCCCAAACATCACTTTTTGTCAAGTGCCATCTCTGGGCTTAAATGTAGACATAATAAGCTAGTGAAAAGCCGGTTCAAACAATATCCCCTTCCAATACCTTTAAGGGGTTCTTTTCAGGACTCGGGGAGCCTGGCTATCCATGTGGCTAAATGGCTCTTTCTGGTTATACTTCACACTCTCTTCTCCAATTCTCTCCTCCCAGAAGTCTTTCTCAGTTACAAGGACTGTTTGCTCTGGCTTGCACTTTGATGGGCACACCCTCTTCAAGTATGCCTCCCAGTCCTCAGCCTTCATTCATTTATTTTGCTGAAGTCCAAGGATAAGTGTGCTGCAGCAGCAGCAAGTACAGCTCAAGGTCTTTCACTAACCTCTTGAATTATCTATGGAATCACAAGTTTGAGAGCACACACCTCAGAGGGGAACTGTTTGCAATCAAGTCAAAACCTCCACCTGCAGATAAAGGTCTTCTAAAAGATAACATGAAAAAAGGAAACCTGTCCCTGAAGTCTTAGAGACTGATTTTTATTTAAACCTCCAATACTTCCTAGAGAGTTATCAACAAATGACATTACTTTACTCAGAAGTCTCCATTTTTCATTGCCATCTATGGACTTTGGGCAACCTGAGGAACTGGGCTATCTTTTCCAACGTCCCCTCTCCAGTTCCAAAAAGCTCTAGTAACAACAGGAGGTTACAGATAATAGAACCTGACATGGGTGACTGGGAAAGCCACCAACTGTAATCTGAACATTATCAACAATTTCAACTGGATATGGGATGAGCATCTAAAATGTGAGAATGACAGAATACTGTGGCAGAGACATTAAAATCAACGAGTCCTAAGAAAATGGGGTTCCCAAGGCATGTAAATTTAGTTCAGTGTTAGAGTGATTTCAGCACAAGGTCCTGCCTAGGTTTGGTTCCAGCACTGGGAGGACCACACACTTGTAGTCAGGGTAAGTCTCTATGTGTCTGTGACTTGACTCCCTGTACTTTATCTTGTTTAAAATCTTTCTTTCTCGGTAGCTGAGAGGCTTAGTCTAATTTGAGCCTGTACCCTTAAGTAGCTAATGTCAGTCTGACTTAATTTGTAAGTCACTTTAAGACCTTTAGAAAAACAAACAAACAAAGAGTTCATGACTAGTGTTGAAGGCAAAACAACTCCCCCAACTAAATACAAATTCAGGCTCCTGCCACCGATCATCGGATCATCAAGAATTCCGAAATCCCTAAAATTACAGGGTTTGGAGTAAATCCAAATGGGATTGTGCTTCCCCAAATTCCTTACTGTTGCATTCCTGTGGACTTCCTGCTGAAGCCATTGTGAGGTGTTTGCATTATCCAGTCACATACTTCCACCTTCCTGTTGTTGGTTTAGGATTTTCCTCCTCAGGGGAGCCTAAATTCCTCAGATCACCTTGGAAGATATCTGACAGGGTGAGTCAGTGCCCAGTTCATACACTCAAAGACCCAACAATCAAGGCATCTTGGTTGAACTCAGTTCCCTCCCAGTTGGCTGAGTTACTCAAGTAAGGTACCATTTTGGATTTGCTGAGACTTCAGGACTCCATTTCACTGACAACATTCCTGTGGCTATCTGACTTGTGTTCACGAAGTTGTTCATAATCATTTCTCAGTAGTTTATCAGCGAGTGGTCACCACACTTGCTTAGCTAAGCAAGGCATCAGATCCCTGGACATTAGGAAAAGGCTAACAGCGGGCACTTATAAATGTCCTCATAAGGACAGTTCTTACAAGTAAGTGAGGAGCTGCCCATGAAAGGGTACACTTTGATGACAAACTGGAGAGAAGTAATGAAGAATAAAATTTTTTAAAATGCTTTAATATACTTGCTAAAATAAATACAGCTGATTTCAACTCACTGAAATGCAAACAAAAACACTGAGACTGGCTGAGGTAGGCAGGTTAAACCCCATCACCTGTGCAGTAGTGGTTGTCTGGGAACTAGTGAGTGTCTCTCATTTCAGTTTCCACACTGCAAACCCTAAAAGGTTGAGACGGAAAAGCTTTTGTCTAATATCTTGGATGACCTTGAGTCTAGATTTAGTCAACAAACGCTCAATGAGTTCTTCCTGTGTGCCCAGTGCCAGCACACACAGCATCCTGGCACTCAAATAACTCGCAACTAGGCAGGGAGGAAGGCAGAAATGTGAACTCTACCACAGTATGAAAGGCCTAAAAGAAGGGAAGGGAAAAGTGCTATTTATGGGCACCCAGGGGTAAGGGATGGCATTACTTTTTCCTGGGCAGGGCAGGAAGGCTTCACAAAGAAAGTGGAGGGCCCGAAGGATGGACACATCTGAAGGGCTGGGCAGGCAGCTTCAGAGAATCTGAAAAGCGAAGCACCGCACCCAGTTTCCAGTTTCTGGCCTTGCTGCTAGATCTGGTAGTGCTGGGTAATGACAAATGCATTAAGCACATTTCCTAGTCTCTGATTTTTCCAAGGGTCTCTGCCCAAGATTAAAATCAGGTTGGAAAAACTAAAACTTTAGGAACAAGACAGTCAGGTCTTTTAATTTAGTACCTCATTTTCCCTTACCTGTGGGCTTTCAGTACTAACATGCAAGTTACCACAGTCTTATTTTATGGGAACTTAAATGCTCATTACACTAAGATGAGAAACAATTATAATGATTATGTGTATAATATACACCCCTCTAAAGTACAGTGACTATCCTTCCTTTATGCCTCCTCTCTCTTCTTACTTCCTAATACCTTCTACTTTTCCATTCTCTCAAGAAACATTATCACCCAAGTATTTTTTACCCAAGGGCATAAGCTTACATATTCACAGACAATTTAAAAAATAGAACACATGGGCTATTTTCATTGCCAAATGCAGCTGCGATTATGTATTTCTCTTGGACATGTTTTATGTTATTAAAACTTGTAAATACTTTATCTCCCTCAAGTTTTCCAGCCCTCTGTTGGCAAAGTCTTTTCTTTTCCTCTCTCTTTCTAAGTGTCTAATATAATTTTCTGAATAGAGAGTCAATAAACTTGGCTGCTGAGGGCTCATCTTTTCCCAGTGTAGTCTTTGAAAATAATATGATCTCTTTCCAACAAAAAACACCTTTGGCTTCTTGTATTTTGTTTATTTCCCTATAGATGTCTTCCTCTTCTCACCCTAAATTTCTGTTTTCTTTTGGCTCTCACATCTAAAATTCTTTTATAAGGTCAAAAAACTATGTTTAACGATAGGTAGCCTGTTAAAAGCATCCTTCATTGCTCGAAAGATAATAAAACTTGTCTCAATCACCAAGAAATAAATGTCAGTAATATTCCTAATAATCCACTTGCCTACTCATCAATATTTCAACTAAACAGACAGTTCAAAAGTTAAAACATTTAGCCGGGCGGTGGTGGCGCACGCCTTTAATCCCAGCACTTGGGAGGCAGAGGCAGGCGGATCTCTGTGAGTTCGAGGCCAGCCTGGTCTACAAAGCGAGTCCAGGACAGCCAGAGATATTCAGAGAAACCCTGTTTCGAAAAAACAAACAAAAAAAAAAAGTTAAAACATTTAATTAGAACTATCCTATGTTCAAATATAATGAGTAAAACAGGGCAGGGGAGATGGTTCAGTCAGTAGCATGGCTGTCACACAAGCGTAAAAATCTGAGTTCAGATCTCCCTCACTCATGTAAAAGCTGGATGTGGGTCATCTAAAACCCCAGCAGCCGGGGATAGGGGTGAGGACGGGGAGTGAAGACAGGAGAATCCTGGAAGCTCACTGGTCAGTTAGTCTGATCAAATTAGTGAGCTTCCAGCTCAGTGTAAGCCTTGCTTTCAAAAACTAAAATGGAGAGTAACTGACTAAGATATCCACTGTCAACCACTAGCCTACACACACACACACACACACACACACACACACACACACACACACAC
>CAJQZJ010032972.1:413209-437987 GCA_907164525.1 Lophiomys imhausi | reverse complement strand
ACACACACACACACACACACACACACACACACACACACACACACACTAAAGCAATGTACAATCTTCAGGAGGAGTCCGCTTCGAATTGATGGTCTACAGATAGACAGAACACTTAGCAGGTTAACCCAGAGCTGTCTTCAGCAAGCCAGTAGTAATAAGAGAGAAGAATACTCTTGGTGTTGTAACCTAAGTTATTGACAGCATGTACAGGGGTACACACCCTACTTCTAAGCCCCAAACTTAAAGACAAACTGAAGGAGTGGTAACAGCTCCTCTCTGTCACGGATGCTTCTGGATATTTACCACTCAGGGTCTGCTGATGCCACAGAAACATCTTTCTGTCCCGGGCATTTCTTTTCAGGCCAGAGGTTAACCACAGCCTCATAACAATTCTTGTTTTACAAACTTTTATCACTTTTTGACTCATGCTATTACATGCCACAGCACCAAAGGAATCGTGGGCCCTTGTGAAGATTTTCACAGAACCCTTTAGCACTCAATGCAGACATGGTTTACTGGAAGAAGTCCTTACAGACCATGGGATGCTTGGCACTGACTTCTGGGAACAGTCAGGTTATCAATAGCTGGAGAGCTGAAACAGTCATGCTGACACGAACATGGAGGCAAGTGGAAAGGCACTGGGAAGTATTTTTCCAAGGCACCTGCAGTCCAGCTTGCACAAGGTTTTGGCTAGGGACTGCTACAGAAGGAGAGTCAGTCACAACAGTGGAGCAATGTGAAGAATGGACAAGGTAGTTATGCAATGAACGTCCCAGTTTATGCTCACTGCAGCAAATACACACACACACACACACACACACACACACACACACACACACTCACACACACTCACACACACACACTCACACACACACACACTCTCACACACACACACACACACACATACACACTCACTTCCTAGCTGCTTCCAAGACAGAGTTCTGGGAGCCAGGCCTCCTTCAGATACTCAAAGTTCTTCAGCTAGATGTCCCAATAAAGCCGGAAGAACTCCTCCCCCCAAAAGACCTATTTATATACCACAGAATAATACAGGAAAACCTATCTTGGGCAAATGCTCAAGTTGGTAAATTAACACCACCCACACCTCAATGGCTATTTTCATGGCTACTGGGTATTAATTACCTAGCAAGCTAGACAAGAAGAGACAAGGTAAAGTCTGGAACAGGATTTAACTTTTGATACTATCATCTGAAATAAAAAATGAGCAAGTGCTGGCACAATATAAAATACCCAACTAGTCACTAGTAAACATTTAACATTTTTATAAATTGGAGGAGAGAATTATTTGGGGGTAAAAAGCAATATATTATAGAAAACTAAAAAATAAGTTCTTATAGGTAGGGATTGGTGGCTTAGGACATTGAATTCAGAGTCAGGGGAAACGTCATAATTAGGTATTAAGTTTGTGTGTGTGTGGTATGCTGTCATTTGGGAGTATACAACATTCAGCAGATTTATCAATGTGTAAATACCGACTGGAATGAACCAATCAGTGTCATTCTGGAAAGCTGTCCTTGCAAATGTGGAACATCCAGGAGACAAAGCAATGTGATGGATATACCTGTTGGGGGCAGTGCTGAGTCCTTCACATTCTTTAGAACAATATATTCCCAAGTTTCAGGGCCATGGGCTTATACTACCAAGCCTTTAGTAGAATATGCAAAGGAAGGTGGAAGTTTCTAGAAACTCTAAGAGGCAACTTTCCAATCTTCAGAGTTGGCCTGCGCTTTGAAAACAAGTTGAGTAGATGTGTCACAGAGAGACCAAAAGGCCCAGTCAGTAGCTAATAACACAGCTGGGAGCTTGGTCCAGGCTTTATCATCTCATCCTTCTGACGTGGGGTACCCAGGAGCTACTGCATCTGTGGCCCACCTCCCTCCAGTTTTTTGTGCACTACCAGTTATGTCTCTTTAAATTCAGTCTGTTCCTTAAGGAAACTCCCTGGCAAGTGAAAACAGCAGCAAAGGTAAAAGAATGCAGGGAATCTGGCTGCTGCCTGCAGCTATTAGGAAGAACAGCGATTACTCAGCTCTCCCCAATGTCAGGGGTAGAAAGGAGCATGTGAACTGGGGCGAGTTTCGACCTGTCTTTGCCCAAGCTTCTCCCTCTGTAGAATGTCACCTACCTCCCTTAGGCCAGGACAACTGTAATAATTAACGAAGCAAATGAGAAATGGAGAAAGAATGAAACAACAGGCCAGTTTAGACTTGGGTGTAGATTAGAGCATAGTTAACAGTGACAGATTACAGACATTTAGTAGACATCACTAATGTCCCTGTAATGATGTTTTTTGCTGTCACCGATGTATCCCAATAAACTTAACCAGAGGAGACCTCTTGTAGTTTTCCTTCTGAACCCTACAGTTCCCAGCAACCTGGCTGAGCATCAGGTGGATGGCCACCACGCTCCCCTCCCTAACTCTGTAAACACAAGGTAATATCTGATCCTAGGCCAGCACTTCTGGGTCATAAAAGCTCAGATCTTATGACCAGGGAACACCCTTAGGATTCCATCTGATTTAGTCTCTCTGCATTCAGGTAGGTAACTTGCCTAATTTCCTTTTTGACAAATGAAGACAGAGTGAAGCTGTGGATAGTCACAGGGCTTTAAGTCACTGAGCTGTTTAGATTATGAAGATAGACCAGAAACCATGACTATTTTTCTTTTCTCCTTCAGCACACTGCTTTCATGCATAAGAATGTGATGATATTTACCTCTCTGAAAAGCCTCAGATCCTTTCTGAAACAAGCCAGGACATAAGCAAGTGCATTCACACTTCGATTAAAAGAAGGAGTTATTTGACCTTTCATTTTTAAGTTATAGGTAACAGTAATGATTTCCCTAAAATTTGCCTGAAAAATATACGAACTTGGGTTCTTAAACAGCATACAACATTCCCCTTTTCTTTTAAAGTTATTTAAAGATCCCAGTACTTTGATTTCCAGAGACAAGATCGTCTGAAACCCACACCTGTACCTCACTTGGTTAATACCTTAAAAAATAATAAACAAACAAGCAACCTCCAAAGCTCCAACCAGAGCAGGTAAGGAAAGACCTGATTTTAAATCTGCAGCATTGTAAACACTCATTCTGGGGTGGACTGAGCCCACAGCCCTCATGTGGAAGATTCTTGATATAAAATAAGACTGAAAGGGGTCTAAATATTTCTTGTTGATGTCTGGTTCAGGTGGAACATCCTCCAGGCAGATTTTACCTCTTTCTGGCAGGTCTCCCGGAATCTCAGAGAGGTGTCACAATTCTTCAGCATCCAGATGCCTCTGGTTGGATCACAGCTGTGAGCCCTTTTTCTAAGGTCTTTGGATATGAAGTTCTCTCCAGTTAAGTGGGGCTCTGGCAGCTTAGGTTTCATCTGGCCCTGCCAGAAATTCCTTTCTGTTTGGAATCTGAGATGTTTGTTTATGATTTTTGTTTTGAAATGCTAAACAAGACAGACACAGTCTCTATTTACAGCTTACAGCTTAAAAAAAAAATCCTTGGGAAGGCTGGTTGCTAAAGAGGTAGCTCAAATTTTTACAGTAGGTTTATCAAATCCTCAGGAATTAGAAATAAAATTGACAGTCTTAAAATATAGCCAGCTCTTAATTTATTTATTTGTTTATATCATTTGGAAAGTTTTATATGTGGGGGTCATTTGTCTGCTTATTTATCTGTACACCACATGCATGCCTGGTGCCCAATGAAGCCAGAAAAGGATGTCAGATCCCCTGGAACTGGAATTACAAGATAGTTGTGAGGCCACCATATGAGTGCCAGGAATCAAAATCAGGTCCTCTGAACCTCTTAACCACTGAGCCATCTCTCCAGCCCTTAATTTCCTTTCTCACATAGTCTTAAGACAAGTGCTCCTGAATGTTTCAAATTAGGATGTTATACTTGGGTTTGATTAACACTGACATAAAAGAAACCTTGAAACTATGTTTTGCAGGTTTAATTTTCATTTTGATTATAGATTACATGTTTGGATACCAACACTCCGAATAACAGAGGGTATCTCAATGATAGGTACTAACAGAGTGTCTGGGGGAAAAAAATCCAGTTTCTGCTATGTTGTAGGGTTTGGCTGTCCAAAAGAATCTGATGTAACTTACTACTTCAAGGATTTTTTATCTCCAATAGGTTTTCTCTCCTTGCTCCACAGTAGGCAATAGGAGGTACCCATCTTGGGAACTCTGTGCTAATATTTACTGAATAAAAATGACACTCATTTCTAGGCAAGATGGAAGGACTCATAGTTAAGAATAACCATACTGTGGGACCACACCTACACTGGGAACTAAACAGAATGTCAGATATTTTAATTGTGGAATATTTGTCCCATTCCCTGTCACACAGATTCTCTGGAGACCCCAGCAGGCCACTCCATGGTAACCCTGAGGTTACCTCTCACCTGAAGGAATACCATATGCAAGATGGGGACCAGCAATAAGATAAACTCTGGCCCTGGATCTCATGACAATGCATACCTTGTTACCTTTTAAAATATATGAATTTGAAAGTAGGAACTTGAAGCACAAATCCAAGCAAATGTTCACATTCCACTAAGCTCCACAGGCCTGGGAATTAATGTTACCATAGGTCAAACCAAGGAACACCTTGTTCTCTGTACTACAGGGTAATTTTCTCTGGGATAAACATCTGGGACCAGAATTACCATCCTGAGCCTCCTATTGAAAAAGAGTATGTGTGGAGAAGGTAAGAGTATATCCACAAAACTGACTTCTAAATTTATACAGAGAAAGCTAACAAAGATGAAAATAAAAAAGGATGCACATTAGAGTTAATATTAGTTATTTAAAAACCTACCATGGATAGTATTAGCATTTAAGTATAAACATATAACCTTACAATACTCAAATCTACATAATCACCTACAATATGTATTCATATTTGTTATCTGTAATCCTTGGTACAACTTCTTGATGGAAAGCTCCTGATACTTCAGGCTTACATGAGAAAATCAAAGCCAGAGAAAACTAACCAAGGTTGGTCTAACAGTTAAAAAAAAAAAATTATCTGAGTCAAAATGGGAAGACTGGTTTTATCTCGGCTCAAGACCGAGAACAGTCTTGTTCCTAAACAAGAAGAATGAGATAAACAAAGAAAGAGAAGACACTTCTCAGCGAGGCTGAACCATCCATCCCTGGTGGTCAGGGAAAAAGAAAAAAGTCAGAGGCCCCTCTCACCTCTGCTGACATGGCCAGCCTCTATCTTGGGCTTCACTGTCAGGAACTACAGGGGATGAATGGCCCCACCCTCCCCTCTCCACCATTAAACCATGACCTCTATGCAAGGGGCCCTATCTTATTTACTATGGTTGAAATACAATTGTCAGAATGTGTGACAGTTTTCAGGTACTCTTCTACATCACCTTCATTCTACAAAAGCTGAACATGGACATACTGGGAATGATCCTGGGGCTAACTGGCATCATCTGAGAGCAACAACTACCAGGATCCCACCCCAGGCTTACTGAATCGAAATCTGCTGTTTGCTTAGGTGTGGGGGTCAGGGCCAGCACATTGGAGAGACATGCTCTGCACTAAACTATAATCCTTAGTGGCCACACCTCCACTTTTAATAGGCTCCCAGGTGATTGTGGGTCATTAAACTTTCAGAAGTCCAATTTTCACAAAAGAGGGTATTAGAATTTTTATAACACAGAAACCAGACCCATAGCAGATGCCCATTCAATAATTCGTAAGCAGATGTTTCTCTGGCTAGTCCCTAACTTAACAGGGAAACAACAGGCTGACCTAGGAGGAGAGTAAGTGGTTAAACTAGAAAGGAATGGGCTGCTTAAACCTCTGGCTTTGAGGTTTGTATCAAGTACAGCAGCAGGTGGGCCTGCGGTGCTGCAGTGATGGTGTGCATGTCTATGTGTGAAGCACAGGTGAGGTGAGGTGGAGGGTGGGCTGGGCCAATGTAAGCTGTCTCCTTAGCTTAAGAAGGCAAAATCCTGTGATGACCAACAGTGTGACAACACTCCCCCCCCTATACAAACAACACACACACACCTGAGGAACTACCAGTAAAATCTTCTAGGATGTAACATAGAAGAAAATGTACATTACTGGTTAGAATGAATTTAGGACCCTCAACCTTCCCAGATGAAATACTAGAATACAGAAAAGACAAACAGAGCTGAATGAACAATTCCAGTGATGCAACACAATAAATTGTACCTTTTAACCCCAAATACACAACCTTTGCATTAATTATTTAGATAGGGTATAAGTAACAGGTCTCAAGTTTAACTGGCTACTTTTGCGCTGTTGGGGGAACAGCTGGAAGCAAACGAACGTGAACTCACTAATAACTGGCTACCTTTCTAAGAGTCCCGCCTTGTAACTCCCAACCATTGAGGAACAGGAAGGTTATGTAGAGCCAGGAAATGAGCCCAGGTCAGGCCAGCTTGTTATATTTGCAATAAGTGAGTAGGCTTGTTGGATGTCAGCTCTTACCTTCCTTGGTATTTCCTGGGGACTGGGCGGGGGTTCTTATCAGGACCCTATGATTAACCCCACTAGTCAGACAAGGAAGCACACATTCAGAAGAGGATTCCACACTAGAAACAAAGTTCCTGACCTTCACATTCATCCACTAAAGCATAGGCATTTTGTGTTTTCAGAATAAAATGGGGTTGGAGGAGGGAGATAAAGACTTGAAATGTGTTCACTTTGAAACTAAGGAAAGAAAACAGAATCCTTAAAAAAAAAGTATTTTTTTTTCACCCATGTGGGCCTCTAACGGACACTTAAGTGTTCTGAGCTAACCTTGAGGGCATCCTTAAACAGATGTAGTCTAGCATGCCTTCGTTCATCATTGGAGGAGTGTCTACTAGGGACAGAGGTTTCAGATCTGATCAGGCCAAGTGGCCAAGAGAAGCAGCAGGGTGGGAGAAGGTGAAGAGGGAGGAGTCATTCATCAAGAAACACCTCCCAGTTCACTGCCCGGCTCAGAGCAAGCCAGAACAAAGCGAAAACCACAAAAAGAAACCTGCCATTGTCAATCACAGCTAGCAAAGCATTAAGAATGCAGGCTCCTTCTAAAATGTTGGGAAGCACTCTGACACCTAGTTGTAAGAGCTTTAAAGAGAACAGGTAGGCTCCCCCCTTCCCCTCCAAACCTGAGCTCCTCCAAGCCTCAGAACCTGATTCTTAAAGTTAACAAATCTTATCCATGTGACCAGTAAGTGAGAGTACAGAATCACACAGCATCTTTACTTGCATGGAACTTACATGGTTCCAACCACTGTTTTTTTTTTTTTTTGGTGTGGGGGGGTGTCTTGTATTGTTTATCGTGACTAAAAGAGTGTACAGCAGTGGTTTTCAACCTTTTAACACTGTGACTCTTTAATACAGTTGCTCATAGTGTGGTGACTCCAACCCTAAAATTATTTTTGTTGTTACTTTGTAACTGTAATTTTGCTACTGTTAGGAACTGTAATGTAAATATCTGATATGCAGGATATCTGACATGCAACCCCCAAAGGGGTTACCACCCACAGGTTGAGAATTGGTGTAAAGAATGGAAAACACCTCCAAATGATTCCCAGACTCCCTGGCTTCCTTCTACCCTTGTAGACAGCCTTGTTTAAAGGAGGGAGGAAAGAAAAAATAGATGACTGAGTGACTGATTTCTAGGCAAAAGCATGCCTGATCTTTAAAATACTGCTTTGGAGATTTGGACCTCTATAATGACAGGAATTCATGCCTGCTTGACCACTCCACTGTGCCTTCCTCAGTTAAATCGCCTATTTTGAGAGGTCTCCAAAATCCTTATATGAAATGTACCATCTAGAACATGGTGTAACTGTAACAGCGGACTGGCTTGGCCAGAAATATTCGCTTCCACTCTTCACTACCTCCCACTGTACCTAGTTTACAGCTGAAGGCTTCTTGTCATCTCTCCTGCTGGCGCCATTTCCTGAGTTAAACACACCCACATTTTTCAGGAATTTCACAATTAATCTCTGGAATGTGTTTTGGATCATTCTTCAAAGGATGATATAGCTGTGCTAAGATGAACTCAAGGTTTTTGTTTTTTGTTTTTTTTCCTTTTTCTCGTTCCTTATCCATAAGTCCACCCACTTTCTGGGGTCACTATTTTATCTAAATCTTCCAGCTTCATAATGCCTGCACCCTGAATCCCCAGACTCCTCACCCTGACCGCTGGATAGTAACCAAGCCATGGAGGACACAAACCTGTACCAAATCTCCCAATAGCTCCTATAAATGGATGCAATATCCAGAGTTGGGGATTATTCACTTTTCTCCATAAACGAACCTGCTGGGGCTAGAAGGATGGTTCAGCAGGTGAAGGGGCTTGATGCCAACCCTGACACCCTGAGTTCACCCAGCACCCATAGGGCAGTAGAAGAGAACCAACTTCCATGTGCCACCTGACATTCACGAGGCACACTGAGGCACCCTGAACACACAGACTCACATATACACACTCACATACATTCATTCACATACTCTCATTTACACACTCTGACACACAAACACTCACATACACATTCACACATTCTCACACACACACTCATACTCACACACACACAAACACTCACACACTCAGAAACACTCTCACACACATTCACACAAACACTCCCTTACACACATAAACTCATTCTCACACTTACACATATGAACACATATTCACATACATACATACACACACATACACACTAAAATGCTTTATAAATGAACATGATTTCTCACAACTGTATTCCCAACACACTGCTTACAAAGTTTCCTGGTCTCTACTGTTAACCAACCACATGTTACCTGCAGCAAATACTGCCATTCCTGCTGTTTTTGACTTTCTACTCTACATTATGCAGCTCATTTGTACTTTGCCACATGTTTTATGTGACAGGACTCCTTTAACAATGACAAGAATTCTGTAATTCTGACAGTCAAAACGAAGGTCATTTTGTCCTGTCATGTGTGCATGTACAGTGAATAGCTGGTTCTGTGTGTTTTGTCAATATTTACTCTGAGAAGGAATTAATTACTTCCTTGTTTACTTGAATTAGTTTCTCTTCCCATACCCTGTTAACATATTTTAGATGCCCTCTGCTTGCCTTTCTCTCTGGCATCAAAGTGTAGACCTTACCTAAGGACTTCTGAGGAAGAGAATGAAATCCATTCATTGCTCAAAAACAGAGCCTGGAAGCCTGGGTTTGAAATGTTTTCCTAACTTCAGTGTAGAAGTATTAGCTTTGCCCCACCTCTCCTTTTTTAATTTGTAAAAACTCCACAGACTCTTCACTTCAGGTCCTCCTAGAGAGTAAAAAAATTTCATGTGGCTCATGCCCAGCCAGATATTTTGGTATGTCTGCTTGGTCCTGAGCAACTGCTTCCTGGGCCTCACCTCACATCTTCCACTCTCTCCACGCAGGCATTATCACTACCGACTGTCTCAGAAGACAAGAAAAGAAACCATAACTTCACAGGGACACTCCAGACCACAAAACCTGGCTCTCTGCTCTAGCTTCCCACCACACAATCTTAAGTTCTCCTTGCTGCCCTATGAACCACAGAGGAAGGGAAGCTAATGTAACTGGGAAAACTGAGTTGTGACCGGGTTTTTAATGGCAGTAGTTTGGAAGACTGAAAATTTCAGTTCTTTAAAGGCGGAGGCCACAGAGTAAAATTGGTGAAAAAGTTGGTGCTCATCTGCAATCATGGACACCTGCCTCTAAGGCAGCATGGACCTGGGGCACACAGTGCCCCCACTCCATCCACAACGTGAAACTTCCTCTTTATCACCCTAAAACAATGGGCGGGCCATGCTTCTTCACCTTGCCCAACCCTAAGTGAAGCATAACCTATAAAGGTCTCCTTCCTTCAGTTCCAAATGCAGCTCTTACTGTCCAATCAAAACATTCTTTCTACACAATCTCACTTCATTAGTTTTTAAAACACAGATCCCTTAAAGAGATCTCTCGAATCCAGACTTCTTTCTCAGAGGTTTAGAAGCCAAGTTTGTGTCTTTGGATTATAGGTGATTTCCCTGGAGACAGATGCCTGTCCAAGAAAACAGTCCAGCCAGGAGTCTGCAAAAGGCCAGATGAATGGAAACAGGAAAGAGAGGGAACTGCTCCCTCCTAAGGGCCAGAAGTTACTTTTTAAGATTGAGAAGGGAGAGAAAACTTTGGGTAACTGGCTCCATTCTCAATCTTTCAAACGTGCATAGTCACTAACTCGGGATTTATTAATAATGGTCTCAATGCAGAAAGAGACGAGATTCTAGTGCACATGTCACCTGATTCACAGGGCTTGACTCCTAGTCTTTCAGAAATTAATCCATTTCTTCAGAGTTCTTCTTATGACTAGTATTCTTCATGTATTTTTAAGGGTCAAAGTGCCATAAAAACCTGAAACAATGAGCTACAAAATACAAAAGGGTCCATTTTGGTTGCTGACCTGACTCATTTTATGAACTGTACTTAAAAACATAACTCCCCACCCCAACAAAGTCAGTATGGGAATAACAAACATTTCTGCAAGTTGGCAAACAGTAATATAAATCTGTACTTAACACATGTCTTCGAAACCAGGTGGAGTAGTCATATATTTGTACCATAAAATAGGTTTTCTCAACTAAATAAGTTTTTAGAAGACTTTTCATTAACAGATACAACCAGTAGGGGTCATTTTAGTGCAAAAAATGCAGCACAAGAGATTTTCTGCTTGAATAAAATATATCCATTCCTATTCATGCAGGCTATGATAATAAAACACACGAATTTCTGAATAGAAATGGAAACTGAGGGAAGCACTGCCCATTGAGAAATTTTATGCAAAGTTACAGGAAAAAAAAAGAAAAAAATGGGGGCACCTTCTAGACAATCAGTGACTTGTAAAGATTCCTCTAATCTTGAAAAGGGTTCTTCGTTTAACTTATGTGTTCCATGCATTTTATATTAATGTGAAAATATATGAAATTTTAGACACAGTTTCATGTAACCATTACATCATGCCAAAAAATGCTGTCCCTTTTACCTTGGTTTCATGGCTTTAAGATTCTATTTGGCTGCTGCTTTTAGTGGAGGAAGGAAGAAAGGAGGAAGGGAAGGAGGCAAGGAAGGAAAGAAGGAAAGAGGGAAGGAGGAAGGAAGGGAGGGAGGGAGGGGGATCTGGATATATATAGTCCTTGCATTCAGCTGAAAACAGGCCTGCTAAATGAAATGTTTCCAGAGAACACTAATTGAAATACAATCATGTCAAGAAACATTTCTAAGCATTTTCAGGGCCAACACTTTGTGCACCTGGGGTTACCAGGAGAAAGGTAGGCATGAGGGATGCATCATTTCAGAGGAATGACAGGCTCTCTAACAAACTGCCAAAGTCATTCCATACTGTGATATGGGGTATTGCTGCCAAAACACTTGATTACTGTAAATGTTCCCCCGAGCATTCCCTTCACCAGAATCATATGAAAACAAACAAACAAGGGTCCCACTCTTCAGAGCCCCCCAAAGTCCTTCTCACTGCCATTTAACCATGTCCCTTGTTCTTCACAGATATAGGGGATGCTGGGTCAAGTTATGCACTCCTCGTCGCAGGCTTCAGAGAAGCATCTTTTAGTCTAAGTCATTCAGAATGACTAAAGTCAAAACATGTGGAAGTCTATCAGTCTGTCTGAGGACCATTTTCCCTGAGCTGAGAAACCCACGTTGTAAAAGGAGATCAGAAGGGCCGTGTCCGTGCGTCAGGGAAATGAGATACTGAGGGCACTATCCTAAAGGAACACGGCCCTGCACTCGTTACTGCCCACTAGCTTCCAAATCAGGAAGGCCTCCCCGATTTTCCACGACTGTCCAAACCTTCAAACCACAGGTAAAAATAAATGTGTGCGTGTATTTAAAGAGTTACCCACGGCCCTGAAGCCTTTTAATACAGCCATTTTTGGCCTTAAGGTTGTCACTTCTTTTTCAATATCCCAGCACACTAAACAAGCACACAGACCCGCGCATAAGGATGCTTCAGGATAAACCCCGTGTCCCGAGGGCTGACTGACAGCAGTGAAGGCAGAGGCCAGCTGTCCTTCCTTCTAGCAAAGTACCTGGAACAGCACTGTGGGGAGCTTTAAGTAGGCATGGATCCCACTTTTAACAAGACAATCCAGTCCATTAGCAAAATAAAAGAACTCACTACGCCTCTCTAGACCTCTAACCAGATTAGGCACCTTGGGGCAGCGGCAGAGCCATCACGCAGATGGAGGCCCACCAGGTCCAACAGTGCTTCCGAAACAAGGAGGCTCCACTATCAACGCCCCCACCCTCAGTGCATCTCCACACCGCGTTGCACGATGCGCCACGGCGAAGATAGCAGAGCAGAATCTGCTGTCAAACAAACAAAAACGACATCAGCACCAGCTCTGGAAGGAAACACGCGGATACTGGCTCTTGAAGGGAAACCTCTTCTAGTGAGCCAGAACTTTTCAGTCCAGGTGCGGCCTCCACCCACCCCCTTTTAGCCGTCCAGAAGAGTAAGCCTTTGACCGTTTCCAATAGGCAAATAAATGAGTAACCTCTATGTGTAACTTCGCCTGGGCTGACATACTCCGGAGCTGAAATGGATTTATTACGCGAAGGAGGAGGAAGGAGATGAAGGAAGAGCGCAAAGAAAAAAGAGTAAGAGTCATATAGGGAGTGCAAGCTGGAGCTCAGGTCTACTGGGCAATCGCAAGCCGGCAGCGCAGACTGCGTACAACCCTCGGTGCCACACTGCGCTATGCGGGCAGGGCGGCAGGGGCGGACTCCCCGAGGGGCTCTCGCGTGCCAGCCTCTGCAGTGTTCCCCGCACCCGGCACGGTTGGGGGAGAGGAATGACCACCCAGAGTAAGCCCGCATCACCGCACGCGTGCGCGTCTATGCGGGGTTCAAGAGGAGCCCACCCGCGCAATCCAACCTTGCCCGTCTCTGGGCAGGCATCTAGGGCACCCTCTCGGGGACCCCACCACCACCCCGGGAGCCCTCTCTCCACTGGGAAAAGTCTCAGGCAAACTTTGTTCCGCGCAGGCCAGGTGTGTGTGTGTGGGGGGGGGGTGCGCGGCAGGGCAGCAGTACCTTCGCAGACGCCCACTTCGTACTCGGTGATGGAGTCGCCATTGAGCGGGGGGCGGATGACACAGCGCAGCCCCCGGTCGCAGGCTCCATGGAGCCCATAGGCTCCACCGCAGCTCTCGTTCCTCTGGCGGGCGCACATGTAGCAGCAGCCGCAGACGCCCTGCACGATGCTCCCCGGGCAGCTCCGAGGCTCCTCGCACTTGGACTCGTCACAGGGCAGGCAGACAAGCGCCCGGGTGCCTGAGCGCGCCAGCAGCAGCAGCAGCCCCAGCAGCGAGACCGAGAGGTACCCGCAGCCGGCCAGCCCCCTGCCCCCCGCCACCAAGTACATCCTCCTGCGCCGCCGCCGCCTCCTCCTCGCAGCCGGGCCCGGAGCGGGGCGGGCGCCCTCCCCTGCGCGGGGCACACGCGCCGCCGCCGCACCCGCAGCCCGAGGTCCTCGTGCCCCCCTCGGGGCCCCCGGGGCGCTCCTCCCCTCGCGGGGCGAGGCCCCCGCCGCCCCTGCGGGCCGCGCCGACCCGGAGCCCACGAGCGTTGGCGCCAGCGGCAGCGGTGGCGGGTGGCTTCCCCTCCTCCTCCTCCTCCTCCCGGGCGGGAGGGGGAAAAGAGGAAAAAAAGTTTCCTCGCGGCAGCTCCGGTTCAACCCAAACTTCTGGCGGCGGCGACGGCGGCGGTGGCTGCTGCGCTCCGCTCGGAAGCAGGGCTGGTGGCTCCTCCGGGTCCGCCGCTATGCTCCTCCTGATCGCCGGGTAAAGACGACGGCAGCGCAGCCTGCGGGCCGGTCCCCGCCTCCCCAGCCGCCGAGTGGGCGCGGTAGCACAGCAGAAGGACCGTGGCGTCCGCTCCGTGCGCCCGGCTCTCCTCTCTCCCGCGCCGCTCCTCCGGGCGCTTGTTTATGGCTGGAGCCTCCGCCGCTCCGGCTGCGCCCTCCCCCATCCTACCTCATTCCCCCCCCCCCGCCCTCCCCGCGCCGCGCGGTGCTCATTGGCTGCCCCCCCCCCCCGCGGGCGGGCCGGCCCCCTCCCCTCCCCCTCGCCTCCCTCCGGGGCTGCCCGGGCCCTTCCTCCCTCCACGCCTCCTCCTCCTCCTCCTCCCCCTCTCCTTCCTCCGCAGCCCGGCTTACTGAGCTAGCCCTGCGGCCGATCATCTGGGCTCGGGCCCCCGCCCCGCGAACGCGCTGTAGCCGGGGATCCGAGACCGAGGTAGCGACGCGAGTCCCGGCCGTCACCGGGCCACGAGGGCTAGCCTTGGGGCACCGAGAGTGGGACGGCTGCTCCTCGGGGTGGTAGTTTTGAGTTCAGAGAGTGAGAGTGGCGGGGATCCTAGCGGGTGAGATTGCTGCAGCCTAGGCTGGGCACTGGCTGGCCAGATCGAACCCCAGGAAAGGGAAGCGAACGCGTGGAATTTCCGCAAACTGGACGAGAATCCATCTTCCACGCGAGCTAGGAAGAGACTTTGTAAAAGATATTATGTAATGGAGTCTCGGGAAGCCCGAGTCGTCTCTAGCGAAACTGCTGGTGGATTTGAGGGCTTTAAATGGTCTAGGTAAATATTCTGAGCCAGGACAGTGTTGGGGAGGGCTGCAGCTTGAGTTGAATTTTAACGATCCACATTCAGTATGTTCGTGCAGAGGTGCTGTATCATAGGAAGGGTGAGTAAGAAAGTAAAAGAACTGAATCCTTCTCTCTGGAGTAAGACTCAATACTGGATTACAAGTCTTGACATGACGCTAGACTGGAAGAGCCTATGTATGCATCCTTACATGCCGCCTGACACTGCCGGGTTTTGTTTGTTTGTTTGTTTTCAAGCTCAGGAGCAAAAGAGATGGGCTTTCCTTTCCCTCCCATTTTTCTTCTTTAAAAGATTTATCGTGAATGTATTAATAAAGAAGATGGGTGGTAAAATATTCTTTGTGATGATCCAAGAAACAACGGAAGAGGAACTGTGCACATGTAGAGGGTTTCTCTTCAACAGATTTCAGAGAAAGGTTCTCTCAGTGAAGGCTCTGACCACTGATCGGGAGAGAAACAGTGGTCCTTTCATCGTTTCCTTAGTGCCCCCCCCTCACATGAGTATAAATAAAATATATTAGCAACACCCCCCCATGTGATTTGGATAGTTATGTAAAACAGGTCTGGTGCCAGGCAGGTGTGAAGTGGGCTTGGCTGCCTGACATGGTCTTGCTGCAGATAGGTGGCAGCCAGTTAGATCAGGAACATCATGGGTAATGAACCGAAAGTTCATTACCAATAAATGGCACCAATGGAAGGAGAAAGGACACAAAGATGTCTTTGAAATTTTGTTTGTGGGACAGATTTGTATGTATGGTGAATATTTTAGCTTAACCATGGTAGCCCTCAACAAAAGACCAAAGTCACCAGTGCAATATTCTCCAATCTGTGACATTAACTATAAACATTTATACTGAGGAGAGTATTAATGTCTCATTAATCATACTGATTGTTGAAGAAGGAAGGCATACAGGGGAAACTTCAATACTGGAAAGGGGGAGTGAGCACCCCATTTTCTTGGGCATTATAAACTACTGCTGAGGTGACTATTCTCCAGACATTTGTGAGACATTTTACATGATCAAACTAGATCCTCTCCAAAGGTCCTCATATCCTGTAGCCCAATAAAAAATGAGGGATGAAGTCATTTACAACTTGTTAGCTTTTCTTTTAGCAAAAGCAAATATTAAAACAAATAACAAATGTTTGTGTCTTGTTGCCCAACAAGGCACCAGCACCTCACAGTGGGATTTGCCAACAAACTGTCATCGTTGGACCTTGTTAAAACATCCCTTCCACCCCTGCAGAGGTTATCTGAACTTCTGTTCAAATGCAAGAATAAAGACATTATTAAAAACATAACAGATAACATTGTTAGGCTCAGGAAAAGCCAAGGTCAGGAAAGAGAGAAGAGGCAAAAGCGCAAAGACACTAGTTTGAAGGGGGTGTGCTAACCCTTATCTGAAGTTTCATTTTTTTGTGTATGCATTTGTTTTTCTTTCCTTTTAGGGCAATATATTAAGGATTGGGAAAAACTACAGATCTAGCTATTGTCAAGCAACAATATGGAGGCCACTACTCATCCCTCTTGAGACTTTATAGGTAGACAAACTTAGAAGATAAGTAAATACAAGGTGAAAACGATTGACAAGCTTAGAAAGTACTAGCTCAAAAGAAGGTAGTTATTTGCCATAGAATTAAGTCATAGAAATGAATAGGATTCTTGAGTACAGTAACTAGTGGCAAGTGAGAATCCAAAACTCTACCAGATTATCTGAGACTGGCATGAGAGCTAGGAGCTCAGTTAAAATATTTATTTCCTAGGATTCAGCAAGGAATCCAGAAGGAGCCCAGCAGCTGAGACAATGAAAATACATAAGAGACCCTGTCATCTTCAGAGACCAGACTAAGGAGAAAGAAAGAGGGTAGTTCAACTTAACGTGATAGCAATTTGGTACCAAGTTAGAAAGTAGTCTGGGAAAGGTTACATGGACCCTGAAAGACATTTAAAGATATGAAAATCAGAGCTTCCATCGAGTGTGGTTTACTGTCTCTTTCTCTGAGAACTCTTAAGCATATCCCCTTATTCTACAGCATTTCAAAGTGCCTCTAATTGTAGCATTGATCCTGTTATATCTCAGTTATTAAGCAACTCTAAATTCAGATTGTCAGCCCATTGGAGGGATCCGTACTTAGAACAGTTTTGAGTTGAAAAGGCGAAGAATTACATGCAGAAAGATACTTGGATATTTTGTCTGACCCAGCTCTCTGAATTTTAGTAAACATTGTTAATAAGCACATGAAAGGCAAGGTTCTGGAAGGAAAGTGTCTTACAACTTGAAGGAGTGTGGGGAGAATACCCTGGAAGCAAAAGGAGGGAGTCTGTCTGATGGAGGTCTGAAGGGAAGAGACAGTCCGCCCTCTATTGGCCACTGGGCAGGTTGGATGAGAATAGGATTCATAGTGAAAATCAAAGTGCCCAGTAGACAGTGGGACAGGGAGTGGCCCAGATCCAAATAATACAAGAGCCTTCCTGCCTGATGCAGTGTGTAGCCAGGCTTTCCTACTAGAGTCTCATTCTTGGGGATGTGTGTGCTGTTACTTCCCTGAAGTGAAAAGAGAAATGTAGACATTGTCTTTTGAGTAAGATGCATGCATTATTAGAACAGAGTTATGCAAGAGAAAATAATCTGTTATAAAATAAACATTGCGTATGTTTCACAGGAGGACATGACGCCAACAACAGGTCAGGCTCCCTTTATCCTATCCCTCATGTCTCCCTGAGCCGTAGCTGGGTTTACCATATAAGGATACTCACTCACCAAGTCCAGATCAGATAATTTCAGAGGTAAAGATAAACTCCTAGGTTGAGGGCCCAGTCACCTACTTTTCCGCTCTTGATCTGATTCCTGGGTCGTGCTGTCACCTTTCACTACGTCATGTTTTAAGGGAGTTCTTGTCTTATCTACTTTGCCAGTGAATAGCAGCTGCTTCAAAGACACTAACTTGGTAGCAAGACTTGTGCACAGAACATGGGTTCTTTTTAAGGTTCCTACAGGTCTTTGCTCTTTCTTTGTACAAGTTTAAACAGGTGTTTCTGCATTCCGAAGCAGTTCTCTCCTCTGTAAAGTGGAGACAAGAATACCAATTTTACAGGGTATTGTATTGGGAAATGTGAATTCTCCTATGGTGCTTTTATTGTGGGGATCTCATTAAGCACCTTTCCAAGTTTTAAGCTTGAGAGAGTGACTTATCTTCACAGGAGTGGAGAGGGAATAAAGAAAAAGCAAACACTCAGACACATAGAAAATGGGGATCAGGTGAGCTGGGCTCTCTGATGGAGAAGCTGCAGCCCCTTAGAAGCTTGGGGTGCAAACGTGAGGGCTGGGGAACAGTCACAGTGGATATTTTCTACATACAGGGTCAGCATCTGCAGGGATGCTTTGCCATCCCTCTGAGCCTCACCTGGGGAAGGCTTTCCCATCCCCATAGATCTGAGGCATTGGTCTTTGACAAGGCTCTGCTCCATGTCAACAATACAACATTCACTGAAGACTTGACTTTCTCCCAAGAAGAGGGGATCCAGACTGTTTAATTTTTATCATATATGGGTGTGTAACATGTTTGCCCTTTATTTATTTATTTATTTATTCATTCATTCATTCGTTCATTCATTCGCTTCTTGGGGTCTTCTGTTAGATCTGCTTTGGCAGTCTGCATAGCCTTGGGGTTCTAGATTTTGTGATAGTTTTTCATCTTGAACGTGTTTTAAAGGTCAATAATTAATGATGGTGGAAATAATAATAGCCAACACTTCGTTTTATGTGCATGGGTGTTTCGTCTGCATATACACCTGTGTGTCTCTTGCATACCTGAATCCTCTGGAAGAGCAGCCACTGTTTTTAACCACAGAGCCATCTCTCCAGCTCCATAACAATTTTTAAAGCCAGTATGTTTAACACTCCATAGAGGTTATTATCATTAGCCTACAAAAATCATCTAGTAGTCCAAAGCTGGATCTCACATTCCATTTGGGGAATGACTTAAGTTGTCTCCATTTTATAGGCAAGGAATCTTAGGCATTGAATGCTGGGTTTATAGATGTCAGGTTTGGACTACATGCTTGTTTTGCCTGAAGAGCCCGTCTCGTTAACTGTTTCCTGCAGTTAATAGGGCATGATGAGATGCTTTCTCAGAAGTGGAGACCTGGAGTAGATGGGTCCAAAGAGGATACTGTTCCAAGAAAGACAGTGATTGTAATATGGACTAAGGAATTTTAGGAGGAACAACATGAATGGAATCAGAGCCTCTCCTCCCTTGCCATGTTATGAGATTTTATCCATAGCTTACCAAATAGTTCAGTTTTTATCAATCACTGACCTGTATAATGTGACAGATTGTATGTTGTATGGTTTCTAAGAGGAAGTAGTATGTAGTCAATTACAATTCTCTTCTAAGGAATGCTTTCTAAAGCTATATTAATTAATGTAAATAAATTATTGAGACACCCCTCACCACAAAATATGAGGTTAGTTGAGATATTATAGGCTCATGGCCATTCTTCTTGACAAGAAAGCATGTGTAGGGGCCAGGTTAGGTGGCACACACCTGTAATCCCAGCACTTAGAAGCCTGGGACAGGAAGATCATGATCTTAAGGCTACTTTGGACTATATAGCAAGATGGGGGGAGGAGAAGAATGGGGGAGGGAAGGACAGAGTAATCAATTGTGAATAAAGGTCTCTGCTACATTCTATTGTGTGGAAGAGACATTCTACTTCCTGCACTATAACACAGCCCTCTATATTCCATACCATTTCCTTTTCTAATGCAAAGTTTCAATACCCTGAAAATTCATACATCTAAATGGCATCCATTCTTCACCAACTCTGTGTGGCATCTCTATTAAGAAATGCAGTCAAATGTTAACAATGATTCCATTTATCCAACAGTCTTCCAGTGTTTGTTTGGGAATCGTCATACATATTCCTTTCAGGAGACAAGTCTCCTTGTTTGTCACATGTATCTTATGGTGCTATCACTGAAGCAGATGACATTCTTCACTCACCAGATGTGGTTCTAACTTTTTGTTTTGTTTTGCTTGTTTTTTGTTTTTTGAGATGGGGTTTCTCTGTGTATCCATGGCTGTCCTGGACTCACTGTATAGACCAGGCTAGCCTTGATCTCACCTGCCTCTGCCTCCCCAGTGCTAGGATTAAGGTGTGCACCACTACTCCCAGCGGTTCTCATTTTTTATAATCGATATCAAGTTCATCCTCAAAGGAAAATTTGTCACTTTCGGAAGTAGTGGAAATAACCAAACATCTTCTAGGGAAAATAACAGAAGAGTCAAAAAGTAGGTAGACAGTGGAGTACTCATGGAGCAAATACACAGCTTTTCCAAGTGATTTCTGATGAAATATTACTCACTGAAATGTAAGTTTGATATGATAATGTTCTTTAGAATACATTTTGAATATATTCTAGAATATAGAATAATACTTTGGTATTCATGGTCCCAATATCATGTGACTACTTTGTCATTGAAGATGAGAATTCTTTACCTCTTGTCTGAAGGGAGATGGTAATATTCAACAATACCTCTGTTCCTTGTCTTCATGGTGGACACATCTAACTAACAAACAATCTCACATTTACTTGGAGCCATGAAATGTGAATGGAAGTAAAGTGGACTCTTACATATCTGATGTCAAAGATAAAAAAAACCTCTCCACCATCCTGCATGTTGCTTTATTCACTTTCTGTTGGATGGCCTTAAGGCTTTGCATAGAGAACTCAGAAGCACTAATAGATTCTAAATCCATCAGATGGATGGATTCTCTATACTTGCATGACTGTATAAAGTGGACTTTCCAGGTACACATATATTCCATACACATGCTTCACAGACTCTGTGGATTCTACATTGAGTGAGAAATAAGTCTCTACTATGTAAGTCACTGAAATATTAAGCTTGTTTGCTTCACTACTTGTTTATGTATGCCTTGTCTCTTATTATGTGTTATTAGAAAAAAACTCATGTATAAGAATTTATAACTAAGTTAACACGTGTTTTTTGAGAACATAATAGGAACCCAGTGCTTAAGCTAGTAATATTTACATTTAAAATATTTTCACTATTATAATGTTCTAAGAGGACCATAGCAGTTTGTTGGTACTGATTAGTAGAGATTAAATTAAACAACACCAAAATTTTTCACTTATCCAAGAACATAACTATCTCTCTGATGCCACACAGGAAGTAAGCTTTATTTCCTGAACTTTCCATGAACTCACTGTCCATGGCTTCATTGTGATAACCAAGAGGTTGTGTGCTCAAAAGAGAATGGACTCTTCAAACTTTGATCTTTCTCCTTTTTCCAAGTCCTCCAGAGTCTACTTCATCTCCAAGTTCCTTTTGGAAGTGCTGTGTGCTTCCATGCTTTGACACCTTGCTCACTAGTGTTCTCATTTTATCAGGATCTAGAGGTTGATTGCAAACTCTAAGTCAATCCCTTCTTCTATTTAGCACTTGAACTTAAAGCATATTTTAATGTTGCAATGTTGAGCTCAGGAATTTATCATACCCACATTCTCTGTTATTACTTGTCTTTGATAGCTTAATGTGGTTTAGTTATCTGTCTGTATATATTTGGAATACCTCACAAACCTATTCAAATTCATATTAGATTTGATAAACAAAATGAAGATCATTAACCAAAAGCTTATTGCAAGTGTATTACGGCTGTATAGAGAATTAGTGCCCTAAAATTGGCCGGGGCGGGGGGAAGCAAGATTGAGCTTGTAAGCATGAACTATGAAGGAAGAAAATACAGGAAATAGATTCCAAAATATTTCTATCATCAGGTGGTTATTGCCCAAGATCACGTCATATTTCCCATTCAGATTTTGCCAAGCAGTACTAACCAGAGATGCCAATGTAGGTATTTTAAAAAGAGAACTATTCATTTCTCTCTTAACCAATTATTGATTAAATCAGGACAGTTGATGATGTTGATGATCATGACACCCTGCGCCACAAGGTGCATGATTTTAGACATCAGATTGTCCTGAGTTCAAATTCTGATGCTGATAGCCATTTTCTATGTGAATTTGAGAAAGTTACTTAACCTGAATTTCCTTTGACCATTAATCATTAAATGAATTAATATATATATACAACAAGAACATATAATAGATGCTCAACAAAGATTTATTTTTACTTTATGTTTATGTGTACATATGTGTATATATTCCATATATGTTCAGTTGCCTGAAAGGGCCATCAGAGGGTGATAAATCCCTTGAGCTGGAGTTATAGGGAGCTATGAGTTACCTGATATGGGTGCTGGGAATTGATCCCAAGTTATCCCAAAGAGCAGCAAGCAGTCTTAACCACTGAGCCATCTCTTCAGTCCCTAATGATAGCATTTTTACGATGAAGATTTTTTACTAAAAACATATCTACTACCCAATGAATGCTTGCTCCTTTAAAATCTCAAGAATTGGGATTTGGTCTATAGTTTTAGTATTGAGGAGTGTTTCTGGCCCATGTGAGGCTTCTCCCTTTGTTTCCCTTTATAATGTCACCTTTCCTACTCATCTCATGGTGGGGGTATAATTAGAGACAAGAGAGTCTTTGAAGGTAGAAGTTGAATTCCCAATCCTAATCATTATTCTGACTTCAAAAATAAATGCAGTGCAGACTTCCAGAGGAAAAAGGGCATCAGTTATTTTACCTAGCTATGAACAATACTACAATACCAACCTGTCAGACAAAATGTGTACACTGATGCAGTAATGCCACAGCTGTTATGAGAGTAACCAAATGCTCTCTGATTAGTTTTGAGACCTACTCCATAAAAGGCAATCCATGCCTGATGCAGTAAATCTGGTTAAACGCTCATGGCTTAGGAGGTCTTAGACCCTGTGAGTAGAGGGACATACAAGCTGCCTTCTAAATATTTATGTTTGTACCCATAGACAAAAGCTAGTCTCAATCTTAATCAGAGAATGGGCCCACATGGCCCTCCTTGCTGAACTATTGATGGATATGGGAGAACAATACATATTGTCCTTCGGTTGCACTCAAATGGATAGTTTCAAACCCAAGGCCACACAGACAGCTCTGATAGTCAGTACTTCACAAAACCAATCAAAAAGACATGAATTTGGGTAATGGGCCTGTAGAGAGGAGCTGGTAATAAGGGGGTGGTAATAAGGATGACAGGGAGATAAGAGTGGGAATAATAGTAATTAAAATGCACAATGTATGCATGAAGTTGTCACAGAATAAGTTTAATAATTAAATAAATAAAAGTAGTTAATTAACTAATCAATTAATTAAAATGTTACTTTCCTGTATTTGAAGAGTCCACTGCCTATGACAGGCCATGGATAAATCAATATTTTAAGTATAGTGCAATAAAAGTTTGTTAAATTGTGTCTACATGGGGGCTGGAGAGATGGCTCAGAGGTGAAGAGCACTAGCTGCTCTTCCAGAGGACCTGAGTTCAATTCCCAGCAAACACATGGTGGTTCACAACCATCTATAATGTGATCTGTTGCTCTCTTCTGACTTGCAGGCATACATGCAGACAGAACACTGTATACATAATAAATAGATAAATCTTTTTGAAATTTTGTCTACATGAAAAAAAGTGAAGAAAATGTAAGTTACATGTTCTCTCTCATCTGACGTTCTTAGCATCTAATCTTCAGTAACTGGAGTAACTGCAGAAACAAGGAAGGTAAAAACCAGTGTAGGGGGCGGCAGGAACAATAGAGAGGGGAATAACAGAGTACAAGTAGTTTGATGGGGGGTGGGGAATGGGAAAAAACAGGAGGGCTTTAATTAGGAAATGAGGAGATAAATACAGAAGAAGGAGGGAGGAGGATGAAATTACAGTTAGAATTTCTAAAAAAAAAAAAACCCAAAAGTAAATCATACTATCTACTTTAAAATACCCATAATATATATAAGTTGGTTATAACTGTACATACATAGTTTAAATGAAAACTTTCCATATGACAATGCTTCCTCTAAGAACCATACACTCTAACAAGACCCCAGAATCAGACATGAGAACTCTTTTGTGGTTTTAGTCTGGGCTGTTGAAGGGCTCTGGGAACATTACAGGCTATGACTGCTGCCCTTGGTTGCTGACCAGAACTGCAAAGTGAGTCCTTATTGCTGAAGACACCATGCACTTTGTATACAGGACCCAGAAGACCTGAGGAGGATCTGACCTGAAAGCCTCTTCCCCGAGGACTAGCTTTTATGGGTACTAGAAGTAACTGTGAAAGATTCCAATGGAGAGAGGCAACCAACATTTCTACTTGGCTATGATGCCTCTGAAGTACAATGACCAGCATGGCACTACGATCTTAAGGGTGCAACAGTGACATGCATACCTTGGTGCCAATAAACAGCTCTCTAATTGGGTTTAAGGCTTTTTTAACAAGAGGGAATCAGTCTTGGCATTAGAAACCTAGCCGACTACCCAGTGCTGGTGAAATCATGGATCTTGGAGGAGAACCTACAGCCATCCCTTTATTAAACCAGCACAGTCTCTAACTACATGCTAAATATTTCTCCTAATGCCCACAGATAAGTGTGGTTCCCACCCTTTTTCTCCAGTAACAAACTATAGAAATGATCCCTGAAAGTATAGTCTTCCCACCCTTTTTCAAGGAAACTTCTCTTTGCAACAGACAGAGATTATTGCCGAAAACCACCACTGATCAAAAGTCAGCCCAGTTCCAACAAATATACCTACAATTATAGCTCCCACACCTAAGGTTTTAGAGTAATTTCAGAAGACAGGGTGGGAAGATTGTAAGAACCAGAGAAATGGGGAATTACTATAAAACTTTATCTCTACCCATGTAATCTTACTAACATGGCCGCCTAAACATGTCCTAAAAAATATGACACCAATAGACATACTACTGTGGATGTGAGGCAGTGGAAGCTTAAAAGTCCTCAACCCTGTACAGAGAACTGCCAGCAGGCAACTAAGGAATACAGAAAACAGGAGAAATAGTCTTCTCCAGGGAGAGAAGCTCAATTGGATAACTGATATTATCCAAAATAATCAAATGATCAGGCCTAAAAAATACACACACACACACACACACACACA
>CAJQZJ010032972.1:387759-413199 GCA_907164525.1 Lophiomys imhausi | reverse complement strand
GAGAGAAAAGGGAATGGGGAAATAGTATAATTATATTTATAATCTCAAAAAAGTTGTTTAATAAAATAAAAATAAAAGGGCGAAGTGGTGAGGACAGTGTTTGGGATCCTGTGAGTTTTCAGTGAATGGTGCTGAAGAAAAGAAGAGAACATGTACTTTTGTAGCATAAGAAAGTAACTCTGAGGTGACCAGGTACTCATAGTATATGTTAGGACTCAAGTCTGATGAAGCGGGACTGAAAAATGAAAACATTTCAGGCTTTATCCTGTAAGAGACCTGTTAGAGTTTTTAGAGACAAACAGTCTCATAGGACTCTTATTTTCTACAGATACCACCATATTTTGTGGATTCTAAAACATCCATTTGGATTATTTTAATAACCCTGATAGTAAGATACACCTTACAGTTGTGGTTTACTGATAGTTGTTCATTTTCCTTCTCAATGGTGTATGAGACAACACTGCTGATGCTGAATGATGGCATCTTACTTTGTGCAAAGTTGACATTATGGCAGAAAAATATCAAAGGGACAAGGAGATGAAACAAACAAACCTTCTGGGAGACTTATCAGATAGCAGTGAGCACATCCAAATGCAGTTAGCAGAGTTTGCAATTCCAGAGTAGACTAGGAACTCCAGAGCTGCAGGAGTTAAACCTGTCTTCTACTTTCCACTTTTTTGTTTTCTTTACTTTGCTGCACAGTTGGAACCTGGGGAGAAAAACCTGCAGGCTTTTCACTAGAATCACAACTCCACAGATGAATACTTTAAGTATAATTTTGTAAGGAATGCACAAACATTTTGTTCTGCAAAAAAAGGACTGTGCTACCCAAGGCGTCTGCTCTTTGCTCTGAGATTTCTTGTGGACACAAGGAGGAAAATACAGCTACAGCACTGGGTAGCCTTCTGATATCACCGAGTCCAAAACCCTTCGTTTCACATATGAAGGAATTGTTGTCTTGGGGTCCTGACCACTTTACGCTAGCTGACTCTGTGTAGCTTCACACACATTGCATATCACCAAAGCCATTTTGTATGTTTCTGTGACAAACAACAAGTGGCCTTCTTTTACCACCCCCTTAGCTCTGTTTTCAGTTCTGGTCCCCAAAAGACAACACAAAAGGGTGTTTTACTTCCCATTGCTACATCTTAGTAATTTTGTCCCAAGGGTCCCCTCTAATTCCTTCATCCTAGATACCTAGTTACCTGGAGCTCCCATCTCTGCTGCTGATGTGATGGTATCTAAAGTTGGAATCTGTTACCTGGACCTTTGATGCCCACATTTGATGGACATGACCTATCCACCACATATTAAAGAAACTGCCATACAACCTAAAGGCACCTTATTGTGGTGCCAAACATCAGTTTTATAATACATATCTTTCTCTCATTTTCTGTTCATTTTCAGACTTTGTGCGGTAGCTACTTTGAGTAGATCTCAGTTGATTATTTGTTCTTTTCTGCAAGTCCAAACTCTTGGACCCTTATCTAAACATTTTGTTTTGTTTTTAAGACACTATATGCATCAATCAGTGTTCAGAGACACTTCTTTTTTTTTTTTTTTTTATTGGGCAGGGGGATTTTGTATTCGTCAGGGAGTCCTAAAGTTGGCCCTGACGGTCAGGCATCTGTTTGGATTGATCACTGCCCATGATGACTGTTCTTTAAACATCTTTAAAAAGAATGTATTTATCTTTTTTAAAAGGTTCTACATGTTATTACTGAGCAAACCAATCAGCTCATGTGTAACAGACAACCGCAAATCAGGCCCCCAATTTAAACATGACCAAGTCTCCAGATGTCAAAAAATGTTCAGCTACATCTGGTAGGAACGATGATCATGATTCAGTCTTGAAATTTTGGCTTATCCTTATAGATCCAGCTTCATTCTCCTCCTATGTCTTCTTTTGAAGTTGTGCTTGATTTTGTTTCCAGTTTGCATCTGAATCCATTGGGGAATAGGAAAATTTTGCTTTTGTTTCTTGGCAAGGAGGCACTTTGTTCCAAAAGTCTTGTGAGAAAAGAGACCAGAAGAGTAAGGCATGTAGTGCATGATGGCAGAAGAAAAGGGAAGAATGTATTTATTTATTTAATTTGACATTTATTTATTTTGTATGTGTGTTTGTTGGGGAAGGATGTGTGTGGAGGTCAGAAGACAACTTGCAAGATAGTTCTCTCCTTCCACCATAGGGTTCTGGGAATCAAACTCATGGCTTGAAGCTTGGGAAATAGGATTCATGACATTTAGCCCTGACAAGGAATACTTCCATGAATTATTGGTGGCTGTACTACTCAATACATTTTTTCCTTGGACACTTGTTTGGGAATATGTATTAAATATTGTCTGGACTTACCCACTGAACCAGTGGTCACAATTTGAAAGAGTTTAGTCACAATTTGAAGGAATTTATTCTAAGAAAAAAATAGCTCTTGTTCTAAGGCAATTTCTTATTCTAATAACAGTTTTTCTAAGAAAGGAGTGAGGGCAAGTGCAGAGATATCCAGCAACCATGATGCATTGTTCACAGTTGAAAATATATCAACTGTTCAGTAGTAGATAGCTGATTAAATCAGCCTACTGGATGGAAAATTATAGCTATTAAAATATGGTACTTGATATTTACTACACTTAGAAAGGCATCTACAACAAATTGTTGATTTTTAAGAAATGAGGTGGGCTGGAGAGATGGCTCAGCGGTTAAGAGCAGTGGCTGTTCTTCCAAAACACCCAGGTTCAAATCCCAGCACCCACATGGCAGTTCACAGCCATCTGTAATGGCCAGGGTGTGGTGGCACACGCCTTTAATCCTAGCACTTGGGAGGCAGAGACAGGTGGATCTCTGTGAGTTCAAGGCCAGCCTGGTCTGCAGAGTGAGTTCCAGGATAGCCAGTGCTGTTACACAGAGAAACCCTGTCTTGAAAAACCAAAAAAGAAAAAAGAAAAAAAGAAAAGAAATGAGGTAATAATGCATGGGACTGACCTAGTTGTTTGGCTTGGACTTCTTCTGTGACTCCTAACAGTAGGAGGAGAGGCTGTCTCTGACTCTTTTGCTGGCTTTTGGGGCCCTTTTCCTCATACTGGGTGGCCTCGTCCAGCCTCAATATGAGGGAGATGCCTAGTCTTGTTGCAACTCGATATGGCATGGTTAGTTGATATCCATGGGAGGCCCACTCTTTTCTGAAGAGGAGAGGAGGAGGAATGGGTGGGGAGAGCAGAAGAGAGGTGAGGGAGACACTGAGAGGAAAGGAGGGGGTTGGACATCTAAAAAAAAAAAAAGGAAAGAAAGGTATAATATGTTGACTGTAGTAACTCATCTCATCTTATTTTCTCTGTATCTGCATTTATCTCCACATCTATATCTCTGTTAAAAAACCCACAAATATAAATAAAATTCTGGAAAGGGGGTTCACAAATATATGAACAGTAAGTATCTTTGTGTATTAAGATTTCATGTGATTTTTTTAATTCTTATTTTTATATTGTTGGATCTTTACAATAAGTCTTCTCTTTATCATTAGAACAAAATTACTCCATTTACATTTTGAGGGAGAAATTGCTATTACCTAACTGAACATCCACAGCATTATGGACCCAGACTACTATAACTTTAGACTGCTTTAAAGAAGTTAAATGCATACACAAGAGAAGTGAGTCTTCCATGTTATGTGCAACACAGATCAGTCTCCAAGGAGAATTTATAAAAACACTTCCTAGCATGGAAATGAGAGTCCAACCACAATTTTCCCTCTCCTCTCCTCTTCTCCAAATGGTGACGCCACTTAAGTGGTTCAAAATATTTCATCTGATGGCATAATTATGAACTATATATTGACAAAATCATCTCTACTGCATTTATTGTTGTACCTTATTTGTTCTGTTTAGTTACATCAGCTTTCAAAAAAAATTTGAGAGCTCAGTCCTAAAGAAATTCTCTTGCCTGGTGGTAGATGAGCAAGCAGTAGTTCCTTTAGAATGGGCATGCATTGGTAAGTGAATGGATATTTTGACTTGCTTGACCAAGCTCGGAAACCTGCAAGACTGCTGCTAACACAGCATTATGTGTGTGGAGCTCTGAGTAATACAATGTGCTCTGTTGCAAAAGCTGAAGATGCACTTGTGGAATTTATTTTATTCCGATTTATGAGGACTGCTGCACACAAATAGATTATTGTAGTGTCTGTGATTAATGGGATACCACATGGCTGTGTGGACTTCATAAATCACTTGATGCAATGTCTGACTGAATTTTACTTGCAAAATCAGGTTCAATCAGCCTGGCTTGAGAACCTGGTAAAGCAGAGCACAGTGTCAGGCAGTGGGAGGTATCGAGGTGGTGCACCCGTCAGCATTGCGTCCAGCTTCACATCTCCAGCTATCCATGCTGCAGAAGAGTGAACAGGCAGTGCAGTAATTAAATCTGCAGATAGAATTGGAAATGTCACAGTAGTGAGGGTGCCAGGGAAATGAGACACATTGACCCGACCTGAAGTGATGGGTTGGGGTTGGAATAAAGACCCAAAATGCAACACACCTGACCATGTGAACACAAGTCTATATGTAGTCACATGAATGTATAGGTGATTGATGATGCTGATTAATTTAACAACTCTGCTAGGATACCAAATATCATACAGACCAAATTTGGCAATAATGAATATTTTAAAAATGGATGCAGGGTTTTATTCTAAGATCAACATTTGGCATTTGTTTGGAAAATAATGCCCTTATTGCTTTTGTGAACACGGGTAATACATATTCATCACAGAAGAATCAGAAACCATACATAAGATTAGCAACAAATATTTTCTATAATCTCACTGTTCAGTGGGATATATAATCATACATATGTAAAGAGAAACGATAAAATGAATATTGCATACTCAATTTGTTTTTCACTTCAATTCATGTAAAGAATACTTTTTATTCCCCAAAATTCTTGAGAAACATTCTTGTTACTCAGCTGTCTCTGGCTTAGTGCATTCATTCTCCCTTAATCTTAGTAATTATAAGCTTCAGACAATGATAGAGGACTAATCTTGGTAAAGTATAAAGCTAGGGAGAAAAGAAGAAATGAAATTATCTTTGACTAATCTTCCTGATTCTCCTCTTGGCATCACCAGGTGACCATCATTTCCCTGAGACCCAGTAGGCCAGCCACTTACCAAGGGAGGAGGCATAGAATGCTCTGTTTCTATTGACCCTGGGGGAAAGCTTGACCCTGGCACTGAGAATCATAAGTAATTCAGCAGAATGATAAGTATGAATGGAGTAGCACTACTGTACCTCATACATGGTTTAAAAAGATGAGGAGTTTCTCTGTCAAAAATCATTCGTAAGAATCAAGGAAGGTGATAACCCGAATCAAATGTCCTTTATAAGAAGGGAGTAAGGGAGGCAGAGAGGAGGAAGAAAAAAAAAGGAGGAAGGAACAAAGAAGAAAGGAAGAATAGGAGAAAGGGAAGGAAGGAGAGAAGGAGAGAAAAATTTATCCTCATCATCCTCATATAATTACTTTTAAAATGTAGGGGAGGAGCCAGCAAGATGGCTCAGCATTTTCCACATGCAAGCTTGGAGACCAAGATCGATTCCACAACCTGTGCGAAAGTGTAAAGAGAGAACTCACTCCAAAAAGTTGTCATCTAACCTTCACATGCACCCATATGCATATACATCATGTGTACACACACACACACACACACACACACACACACACACACACACACACACACACACACACAGTGTAGAATAACTGTGATTCACTGCTACTTGTGTATTTATTTCTGTTTCTCTTATTTCTCCCATTCCTTCCTTTCCTTGTCTTTGCCTTTCTTCCCTCCCATTCTGTCTTTTCAGACATTTACTGAGTAATTTGTTGTCAGGCAAGGACTCTAATTTTATAGCACTCATACACTGAAATGAGTAGAGTACAAATCAACAAGAATAAAATTCTTGTTGTAAATAAATTGGGTACATAGAATTAAAGCAAGTGATGTAATGGTGGCCCCAAACAGACTGCCTTGGCTACTTTAGAAGCAGAGTAATGGTAAGTTAGAAAGAGTTCGTTTGAATAGGTCATTTTGTTTATTTAATTTTGGAGACAAGGTACATACTATTGTGCAGCTCATGATAGCTTTGAACTTGCTATGTAATCCAACTAGCTTCAAACCGCTGATTCGTCTGCTTCAGTCTACTGAGATGTGGGATGACAGGCATGTGACACCATGCTCAGTTTGAACAGATAATCTTTAAACTGAAATGTGAACAAGGACAAGTGACGTTGAAGTATGTCATTATTCCTGGTAGGGGAATAACCAGTGCCAATCTGAGTATAAGGCTGGAGACATGAGAATATGGCAGAGTGGTAAATGGATAGGAAGAATGTGGGAGAGTCAGACCTAGTGTGGAAGGGTAAAGCCAGTGGTCTGGTAGTTTCAGTGAATTTTTTTCTGCAAAAGAATTCCAGAGTAGATGGATGAGCTGTAAGAAAAGTATGGAAAAAAGTATAAGTGAGAATAGAGTGCCTGAAACTGACACTTCACTTATTGGTGATGACCAAGTCAAGGGAGTGGACCGGACAATGATAGGAGGGAGAAGGGGAAATGAAAAGTCCTATCATTCTATGCAAAGAGATTTTGTTGAAATGGTACGGATTGACCACGATTCATTAAGAAAATAATGAAGAAAACTCAGTAAAAAGTGATTAAAAAGAGTTCAGTTCAACCAGAAAAAGAAGAAAGAAGTTTAGACTAGATCTAGAACCCCCCTATGCAAATATAGAGGATAGGCAACTTGATCTTCATACAGATCCTTTAGCAAGTGGGGAGGGGATGTCTCAGTCATGGACTTTGTTACCTGCTAGTGGGACACTTTACCCTGGCTGAGCTGCCATGTTAGGCCTCAGAGCAAGAGGAAGCTCTTAGTCCTCATGTGACTGATGAACTGAGGGGGTCTGATATGTGGAGGCTCTCCTCACCAGAGGAGAAGGATATATGGGAGAGGGGGTAGAGGGAGGGAGGGAGGGCGGGACTGGGAGGGGAGTAGAGAGGGGGCTGTGATTGATACTAACTTCAGTTAATAAATAAATGTTTTAAAAAAGAGTCAGTTGAAACATTCTAAGATATGTACTTAAATGGCACAATGACATTCACTATCCTGTCAGACTGTGAACAAGTTTAAAAAAACCCGTAGATATGTCTTTAGGACACTTGCAGTCTAAACTCAAATACAAATTGGACTGGAGAGATATCTCAGTGGTTGGCGTTACTCAGTATGCACAAGGCCTTGCTTGAATTGGCTTCCTAGCACTGGGGTGGGGCATAGGTGATAAACAATGTTTGGGGTTTAACTTCAACTCCAACATTAGAAAGGATATGAATTGACACTAAAGCACACATGTTTTCAGGAAGTAGCAACTTGAAGAGAAAGTACAATTTGGCAGTCATTGTCAGTACCTAGAACTCTTTTTAATGACAAATAGTTTGTAAGTTCTTTTTTTTAACATATAAGTTATAATAAGTTTTATCTAACTCACATACATATCTAATTTTAAAATTAATATAATTCTCTAGACTACAAGGAAAAATACAAAGAGAATAATTATCTATTTTTGAGATGGGGTTTCTTGCAACCCGTGCTGACCTTGAATTCACTACATGATGAAGGCTGGCCTTCAACTCATAGTCGTCTCAAGTGCTGAGGTATAGGTATGTGCCACCATGACTGGCTTAGAAAAGGATATAAAGTACTATGTGTTTTAAGATATGTTAGTGCTTAGATATGATTAGCTTAGAAGTCACAGGAAAGAAGACGTAACTATGCATAGGACCTCCTGTGAATTTAACAGGTAAACATGAAGACTGATAAAAGAGTGTTGTACTGGTGAGATATATATATATATATATATATATATATACATATATATATATATAAGCTAGATATAGATTTATATGTGTGTATGTGATTTTTTTTTTTTGAGTGGATAAAGAGTCACTTTCAAAGAACCATTGATGACATTCTGAACTGAACTTGGAAAAGATCAATCTATTCCCTTCATAGTTACATCCCCAGAAAACTCAGTAATATTAAAACAGCAACAGTACTTTGTGTTTACATATAAAAACAGAATTAGGTTCTAGGATGAGATCATTATAAACAGCCCTCTTTTGGTACATGACAAATCCAATACAATATTAAATAATAGTGTAGGACTGAGCCAGTTCTTCAAAGGATTGCTTCATTTGCTGTGAGAAGCACAATTATCCCTGCCCACTAGGGAGTATCACCTTCCTACTGTCATTGTAGCCACAAAAACTGCTCCACAAAAATTTAAAACCAAAACTATAGGTTACTTGAAGGTTTGTTTGTTATTGTTTGAATTGTGTTGAATGTGAAGGATAAGCTAAGCCACGGATACACAGAAGCATATCCAAGCCAAGAGACAGCTAACTGGGTGACGGGCAGAACTCTTACATTATAACAGGGTCCTCAAAGATGGTTGTGAACTGTTTAGCATCAAAAGACACTAGGTCCACAGACCATAACGAATCTTTCACCTGTCATGTAGAAACTGTAAGACTACTGGCTCACTGAGGCAAAATTATATTTGAAAATATCATATCTAAGCCAGGTGTTGAGTTAGTGCCTGTACTGGAGGATTGAGAGTTCAAAGTCAGCCTGGCTATGGAGCAAGAATCTGTAAAAGAAAAATAAATAAATAAAGGCAGGAAGCGTAAAAGAAAGAGATAAAGAAAAACTGAAAATATAAAATATATATAAGAAAATATACATTTTAGCTAACATGGATGTTTTCTTTAGACAACTTCAATTTAGTATCATTTAAAATTATTTGGCATGTTTCTTACAGATACTAATAAGATTTACATATGCCTGTATTAAATTACATATTTTAAAAATAAGCTTTTTAAAGTTTATTTTTTAATATTAAAAATCCCACATTCCTCAAAATTTGCAACCACATACCATCATCTCTTGTCATTTTCTAAAAAACTCTGTTTTAGTACAGTTGGAACCAAACATACCTTTAGCTACTCAAAAGACACATGGGACTTCTTGAACAATGAAAACACTAGAGATTTCAGATACTCTACAGAAAACTGGAAACCTATAGATAAGATTCCAGGCAGAAGAGAGTATTAATTTTTATCCTTAGTGGCTCCTGTGTGGAACCTGGACACCTAAAGGTAAAATCGAGGGTACAGAGAAGTTGAGCTCTTGTGATGTTTGTGAGTAGATTCTACCATTTGAAACCCATTCTGGGGTGCAGAACAGTAGTCAGGGAGATAGGCTGGAAATGAAGCATGAAGTTGTTCATCACAAGCAGACAGTGGAGAGCAGGCCCAGAACAATAAGAGAGGCAGGAGAGAGTCTGCAGTTAGGCTAGGCAGCCCTGTCCAGAGCTGCTGATAGAGGTTGGAATCAGGAACTAACCTGGGGTAAAAACAACTGTGGGGACATGATGACAAGGAACAATGGGACACTGGATGTGGGATAGAGGCAACCATACTCTGGGTAAGCAGCCAGCGTGTTAAGAATGGCACCAGTTAAGAAATATGCCGGGTTTCTCAATCTTACCTGAATCACACAGAGGAAGTTTAAAAACACAACATCCCAGGATTCTGATCCCTATAGGTTTAGAAGAGGGTCTAGTAGCTGTCAGTACCACATGTACCTAAGGGAGGCAAATATTGTTAGCCCGTGAACTATGAGTAATGAGGTTCTAAAAGCACTAGAATAACCTCTATTGGCTTTAGGATAGACAAGCTTTTGACCCTTCATGTGTGGACATTCAGGTTATCAGACTGGAGAAAGGTTTCAGTGAGGAGAGAAGACAAGCATCAGTTTCTTATTGATCCATGGTGGTTTGGGAGGGGGCCCACAGAAATACACAACTGTCCATGAACACCAATGGAGATGACTAATTTTTTCTAGCTTTGATTTGGTTCCTCTTCTCTATAGGCGACAGCTTGAAGACTCAGAGTGGGAGGAAATGCAAAAGAAAAGGATGGATCCAAACAGGCATTTCTCAGAAACTCTCTACTGGAAGTGGTTCTGAAGCCTGGAAACTGGGGTTTTTGCCCCTCCCCTCAACCAGTCACGTGGGGAACAGTCCAGGCTATCTGGAATGATTGAATTTGGCCTTATTATGAATATCACCAGTTTTCTGGGTTCTGTTAAAGAGGGAATGAAGAATTTTGTTGAACTATTCAAAAGATAAAAGTATATAGATGCAGATGATAAAATTCTTGGGTTGATTAAGTTATCATGCATTTGTTAATGTGACAGACTGAAGAGGATTCCAACGTCTAGGCCCTGTTTTCTGGAGAGCTGCCAGTAATCATTCAGTGTGAATGCACATACAGCAAGATGCTAATGTTCAATAATGTTTTCTATTCCTTCTTTTTAGACTTAAACTGTGAAGATAATAGTCATGCTGAGGCTGTAACCAATAGAACCTGGGCAACAGATGGCAACTTGCTCAAATTGGAAGATGGATCTGAAATTAGAATTGATTAGAATACTGATGCTTTTGCTAGATGAAAAGGAGTTGATTCATTTTCTGAGACCCTTCAAACATGGAAATTATTAATCAGTGAGTCTGCTAGCTTATCACTAGGTATTAACACTTAGAAACACCAAATTTTTTTCTAACGTTATTACTTATGCCACATAAATTCTTTTAGTTGCACAAGTAAACAAACAGTCCATTTCCACACCAATGAATAAACATAGAAGTAATCAAGGCAACAGAGCAACTTGAGCAGCATTAGGTATATTCTAGGTGCTTGATATGTGTTTACTGGATGAATGAATAAAAATAAGAGGATGGAAGAATTAGTAAGACAGTGAGGTCAAAGAGGAAGGTGGAAGTGACCATTAGTTTGGCACGAGGTCAGAACAGTAAAAATGAATAAGCTGTTGCTTTTTAGATAGAGTCACAAATTTAGGAAGCAGGAAATGAAGGACAGGTGAGAAGTAGAGAGGAGGACAGGAAAGGACCAAGGCTAGATCATTAGGAGGGACCTGAGAGACTTGGAAACTGAGCACAACCACAGAGAATTGAAAGACTGAGCTGATGAGACACACTCCAGCAAGCTAGCTTGTCAGACAAGGAATGGAATAAAATCAGAATCAACACAAGATCTTGGTTCTAATTATTTGGCAAACAAATCTGAGAATCTCAAAAAAGCTGAGTGGGTGAAGACTGATCTGTGATTTTGGAGTTTGCTCAAGTCATCTTGAAGGCTTCTGGGGAAGCGTGAGTGTTGGAAATCTTGAAGCATTGTGGGGTACTAATGTATTCAACAGTGTTTATCGATCTCCCAGGTACAAATATTTTATTTAATCAAAGGTCAGTAATTTGTAATTCATGGCCTCAATCATCATGTACCCTACATGAGGAGAACATACATGTTAGAGAAATAATTATATAATAAGAACTTATCATCTTATTAATTCTATGAAGCAATGGTTATCATTATGACATTTCTATACATGTATGTAATGTACTTTGATTATGTTACTCCTCCCATCCTTTGTCTCTCTCCTCTGTTCTTATGAGGTTTCCCTTTTACATTCATCACCTTCTCAGCTAGATTCTATATATAAAAGAAAATACATGACACTTGTCTTTATGAGACTGGCTAATTTCACATAACATAATGATCTTTAGTTCCATCTATTTTCCTGTAGATTATATTGTTAGAACCAAGAAATGGCCTGAATCTGGGGTGACCGAGGAATCACCAGGACACTCGAGACAATGCAAATGTGAGAGGCTTTATTTAACCAGCATGCTGGGGTCACCCTCAAAGCTTCTCCATGCAAGGAGAAGAAAGGGACCCTGAGCAAAATCCCAGTGAAGATTCAATACGTTTCAGCAAGGCAGAATCAGGCATCATCAAGCAACAATGCTTTCATTGGTTAGCATCACTATCTCTACATTGAATGGTGCTGGCTAGAGGTTCAGGAACTTGATACTAAGAACAAGGAACTTGGTCTCCTAGTGATGGTCTCCTAGTAACAGTTAAGGAGTTTCCAAACCCAGGGGAGTAGTATGTGATAGTTTCTGGGGCAAGTTGACCCAGATCAGGGCCTACTGAAATTCCCAGGCTCTTGAAGCATGACTGAAGTTTGGTCATGTAAACTTTGGTCTTAACAATATAAATTCACTCTCTATGGGTCAGTGAAATTACATTATGTACACATACAACATTCCTTTTCAGTTCATCTAGGCAGATTCCATAACTTTACTATTATAAAGAATATAGCAATAAACATGAATAAGCAGATAATTTCTATATTATATGCCTAGAAATGGTATAGCTGAGTCATATAGTAATTCTTTGTAAATTTCTGAGAAATCTCCATACTGATTTAACAAGGCAAACTTTATTTATTTACTTATTTATTTCTTGAGATAGCAACTCATCTAGCCTAGACTGATCTTGAATGCTTTATGGAGCTTAGGATGGTCTTGAACACTTGATCCTCTTTCCTCTGACTCAGAAGTGTTGGGATCACAGGTGTGTGGCACCATATCTGCTTAATTAATACAACATTTGATAAATATCCAATAATATAAATGCAATTTAGACTATTCACCTACTCATTTTTAAAAATCGTGTGTCACTCATTGTTTATATTCATAAAATTGTGTGACCTTTTACAGTATACATTTTCATCTCTTAGAAAAAAATTCACAAAACAATTAGCAATCACTTCTTCCACCCTCTCTGACAGCTAGTAATTTTATTTTCTAACTCTATGGGTTTCCATAGCCTCAATTGATTCCCGATAATAGATGTAGGGTTTGTTTCTGGACTTTCAGATCTCTTCCAGGGATGTTTGTGCCTACTCTTATGCCAATCAGTATCACATTCTTCATCTCCATACCATTATAATGTTTTAAACTCAGGAAACTTGAGTCCATCAGGAACGTTAGACTGCCCCCCCCAACTAAGTCCTTTTTGCTTTGATTCTTTTAGATATTTTGTCTCTTGCATTCCAGATACATGTCAGAGTCAGCTTCTTAATTATACTATGAAGTCAATTCTACTACTGGAACTTAATCTTCTGCCTGTGGGCTGCATGTAACTAGGATAGCTACAAAATATGGCTTAGCACAAAACCATAAACTCATTTAAAGTATAATGAGAATTCTGCAGTTCTTTTTGGTACCTGGATCAAGCATGACCTTTGTAGATGACAATGTGAATCATGATATCAAAAGATTGGACATGCCTGGTTGCAGATCAATTTGGATAGTATTTCCACCTTAGCAATATTAACTATATCAATCTATGATCATGGATGTCTTTCCATTTATTCAGTTTTTGTTTCTTATGACAATATTTGACAATTTTCAGGATACAAACTTTATTATACTATTTTATTAGATTTATTTTTATTGGTTTTAATCATCTTGATATTCTTGTCAAATGAATTGTTTGATTCTATTTATGAATTCAGTTCTGTAACAAGATCACATACAATAGATGAGGCTGATCTAAAACTTTTAAAAAATATTGGTTTATTACTTCAGGTTACATCTCCATCACAGTGTCCTCTTTCTACCCCTCCCAGTCTCACCTTCCCACCCTCTACCCCCTATCCCTTCCATCCCACTCCTTGGAGTGGAGTGTCCCTACATAACAGTCCCCCACCCCAGTTCAGCAGTCATATGAGGACCAAGAGCCTCTTCATACACTGGGGGCCTATAAGGCAGCACCACTAGGGAAAAGTGTCTCATTGACAGGAAACAAAGTCTATGTTCATGTTCCCTTTGGTGCATTGGTTGTAGAATAGTTATCCTGAACTGTATGCCTAAAATCCAACTATAAGTGAATAGATGTCATCTGCATCCTTCTGGATCTGGTTAGCTCACTCAGGATGAGCTTCTCTAGCTCCATCCATCTGGCTGCAAATTGCATGATTTCATTGTTTCTGATGGCTGAGTAGTATTCCATTGTGTAGATGTACCACAGTTTTTTTTTTTTTTTTTATCCATTCCTTGGTCGAGGGACATCTGGGTTGTTTCCAGTTTCTAGCTATTACAAATAAGGCTGCTATGAACATAGATGAGGAAACTTCCTTGTGATTTGGTGAGGAATCATTTGGATGTATACCCAGAGGTGGTATGGCTGGTTCCCGAGGAAGAGGTATTCCAAGTTTTCTAAGATATCACCAGACTGACCTCCATAGTGGTTGAACAAGCCTCCACTCCCACCAGCAATGGAGGAGAGTTTCCCTTTCTCCACATCCTCACCAGAATGTGCTTTTATATGAGCTTTTGATCTTAGCCATTCTGACATGTGTGAGATGGAATATCAGAGTCGTCTTGAGTTGCATTTCTCTGATGATTAAGGATGCTGAGCATTTCTTCAAGTGTCTCGCAGCCATTAGGGATTCCTCCTTTGTGAATTCTCTGTTTAGCTCCATTCCTCATTTTTTGATTGGATTATTTGGTTTCTTGGCATTTAATTTCTTGAGCTCTTTGTAAATTTTGGATATTAGCCCTCTCTCAGATATGGGGTTGGTGAAGATTTTTTCCCAATCTGTAGGTTCCCTCAGTCTCCTGAGTTCTGGGGTTGCTGATATAAGCCATCACATGTAGGTGTTTTCTAAATTTCATTCTGACATTCTTCAATTGCTAGTATTTAAAAGTAAAGGTGACTTTTTCAGATTGGTCTTCTATTATTCATCCTTGTTGAATTTACTAATTCAAATATTAGAAATATTTCTAGAAATATTCTCTTTTTCTTGATTTTTTTGTGTGTAAACTCATTAGGTTTTCCTTGGGTAAAATCACAACACCTGGGAGTAAAAAGGATTTTATATATTTTTCATTATTGATGCTTATAATTTCCATTTCTGGCCTAATTGTCCTGTTCTGCTAGAATCTCCAGAAGAATGTTGAACAGGAGTGAGGAGAGTAAGTGTATTTGCCTTATTTATATCTGTATATAGAGGAGAAGGTTTCAGTCTGTTTTCATAAAGTACCATGTTATCTGTGGGTTTTCATAACTTTCTGTATCACCCTGAGGTTCCAATCTATTCCTCACTTGTTGAGTGTTCTGCTTTTTGTTTTGTGTTGTGTCTTCTTAATACAGCATTGTATGGGATTGATTGTTAGATACTGAATAAACCTCACATTTCTGGGGTAAACCTTCCTAGGTCACAGTGTTCTTTTTAATGTTTTTGGAGTTGTTTTGCTAGAGTTTTAATGAAGAAAGTTTTATCCATATTCATGGAGATATTGGCCTGTAGCTTTTCTTTCTTGTTTTGACTTTATCTATTCCAGAATCAGGTAGTATTGGCCTTATAGAATAAACTAGAAATATTCTCTTTTTCCAGATTTTGAAAATGTTGTAGAGGAATAGTGTTCATCTTTTCCTTGGTAATTTGGTGGGATTCATAAATGAGGCCATCTTCTCCCAAGAAGATTTTAAGAATTAAACTATTGATTTAATCTCTTTTCTTGCTATTTGTATTTAGATATTCTCCTTCTCATTTCAGATTTGGTAACTTGTGTCTGTGGTAAGAGTTTTGTTTATTTAAAAAAAACAGTTATGAGAATGTTTTTGTTTAATCCCAGGTGTGAGGCTGCTTCAGTTAAGACCACAGGTGTAAACTATTAACTGTGCCTCTTGGAGCTAGCAGGGGCGTGGTGGATTAACCTGCTGAGCAAGTTTAACTCTGAGGACTTGAAAGGGGGATAAAGAGAGAGAGGGCCCCAAGGAGAAGGGGAGTTGCAAAGAAGAAAGTGGGTCCTGTTCTCCCTGCTGCTGGTACTTCCCTATACTGTTGCTGTTTCTTCCTGCTGCTGTTTCCTGGTTTGCTGGTGTGCTGGACTTAGATTGGAATTGTCCCCAAAGAACCCAACAACCCTAATCATCAGGATGTAACTCAATGAGAACTCCATCCTTTTACCCTTTAATCTTCTTTCTCTCCCACTTAATTTTGGGGGGTTGGAAGGAACAAGGGTTGGAAGGGAGGTGGAGGTTTTAAGTATAGTAAAATAATTAGAGTGGATAATAAAACAAAAATAATAAAAGCCACCGTGCTACATATGTCTGTCTAGGAATTTGTTCATTTTATCTAGATTATCATTTCCTTGGTCTACTGGTATTTTGGAGTTTGTTGTTTAATATCTACATGTTGTGTCTTTCTTAAAGTTCCTGCTGTTGTTGATTTCTAATTTCATTTCATTGCAGTTGAAAACTGTGTTGTATTATTTTAAATATATTAATATTTATTTTATGATTTCACAGATTGTTCAGCATAGAGAATATGCCCATGTACTTGAGAGTCAGTATGTTTTGCTATTGTTGGCTGGAGTGTTCTATAGGTGTCATTTGGGCTTAATTGCTTTATGATGTTGTGCGGCGTAAGTTTCTGTCTTCTTGATAGTTTTCTGTTGTGTTGTTCTTTCCCTTGCTGGGAGTGAGGTCCTGAAGTTCCCAAATACTTTTGTTTAATTGTCTATATATTATTCACTTATCAAACATTTTATTTAATGTATCTTAGAACCTCAAGGATTTTATTTCTCATTGTGTGTGTGTGTGTGTGTGTGTGTGTCTTTGTGGTATATACATATGCACACCTGTGAGTGTGCACTCATTTCTGTGTGCATGTTGGACAGAGATTGATGTTGGGTGTTTTCATCTATTGGTTTCTACAATTTTTTGAGAAAATTTTCGATTATTTGAGACATTTTTTTTTTCACTGAACCTGGGGATTGCCAATTGGCTAGATTGACCTTCAAGTCCCTGAAGCTACAGAGTGTACAATCACAGCAGCTTTTATGTAGGCACTCTTGGCTGGAACTTAGGTCTTTGTGCTTCCACAGCATACAGTTTACCAACCTGGCCATCTCTCCAATGCTGCTTGTCTTCTGAGACACCGTCTCTTTATATGGCCCATGCTGCTTTTGAACTTGTGATCATCAGCTGCCTCAGCTTCCCAATTGCTACAATTATAGGCGTGTTCTACCATACATAGCCTGATTTGTGAATTTTCTAGTTGGTAAAATATCAGGAAATGTGAATGCCTCCAGACATGTGGTTACACAGCTAACTTGGATTCACATACCCACCCACAGGCACCACTAAACAGCCTGTTCTGCCTTCTGTGTCTTCTCAAGAATCATCCAGGAGACAGTTAGGCAACAGTTCAACAAGCTGCCAGCTAAGCACTAAGACATTCTCTGTGTGAATTAGACAGGTTGGAGCAGAGAAGCATGGAAGTGGGTGGAGTGGAAGACAGAATTACACTCTCTTTCTGTTACATGGAAAATTGTATTGCAGCACCCATGGATAAGGGAGGAAAGAATGACCTCAACGGTCCAGAAAGGTAGAAGGCTGTTTGAACTTGTATGTTTTCTAAGTTATTTGGGGATCTTAAATATAATATTGCTGGAGAGGCTTATGCATGTCAACAAAAGTAAGAACATGTCTTCCAGAATCTGACATCCTCCAGACATATCAAGATTTTCTACCTGTCAAAGAAAGATTAATATCACACACACATCACATATATCACTCACACACAAATACACATCACACATATACATCACACACACAAACACATCACACACACATACACATCACACATATCACACAAATATACACATCACACACATAATACACATCACATACACACATGCATACATACATGCACACTCATGACTATTCATGGATCCACATATTTATGAATATCGAATAATTGATATATTTATCTTTTATGATTTTCCTCAGTAGAGTATAAATATGTTCTAACCATTTCTGGTAAAAACAATTCCAAGAATATCTTAACATTTCTTATATAGATTTATATTTTTAGTTAACACTTCTTGCAGTGTTGGGCTTGTTGAATTTAGTGTTTCATTTCTTTTTAATTTAACTTCTTGATTCAAGAAGTGACTGTCAGTCTACTAGAGACTCTTACAAGTACTGCTATTGCTCAATTCTGAGAGATGTTGAGTAATTTTGAGTTGAAACTACTTGCTTCTGCTATAAAAAAAACACAGGACCAGTTTCCAAAAGGATGTCCTGTCCTGGGCTCCATTTTTCCTGTGATATTGTGTAGAAAGTCATGCCAACAGTTTAGTTAGTCTACTTCACATGTGATGACAAAACAAATTCATCTTCATTGTTATATGTTTTTGAAATTGGGCAGTGTATGTATCCAGTTCATTAAAAGACAAAAGATTTATATAATCTGGAGAGAAACTAGAATTTGTACCCAGATCACTAAAACAATACCAACCAACCCCGCCTCCCCCAACTCTCATTATGAATGTAGAAGGATTAGTTAAAAGGAAAAAGCAACCAGAAATGGGGTCAGGGGAAGGAAGGGCAATGGGAAACAAATACGACCAAAATATTTCATATACATGTATGAAATGTCACAATGAAGCATATTATTATGTATAATTATTATGTTGAAATAAAACAGAAAGGATATTGATTAAAAGGAATTGTAGTCATATTCCCATTTTATACCATTTAAAATTATTTAATAAAAAAGCACTTTACAGTGCTATCTTAACCATTTGTTTTCAACATATGGCTAGATTCAGCCATGGTACTCATCTTGAAAGTGCAGAATTTTGCTGGACCTGGAGGCGCATGCCTTTAATCCCAGCATTTGGGAAGCAGAGGCAGGAGGAGCTCTGTGAGGCCAGCCTGGTCTACAAGTTGAGTCCAGAACAGCCAGAGTTCTGTTGGCTGAGATTAAAAATCCTATCTTGGGGAAAAAAAGTGGGAAATTTTACTGAACTAATGCAAGGTGAGTAGTCATGATTGACTTGTCATGCTGCCAGGCATGCCTTAGAGGACAAAACTATGTGTGATAGTTTTAACATATTTTGCTTTAGGATTATAATAAAAATCACAAAACTGCAGAGATCAAAACAAAAAATGTGTCTAAGTTTTGTTCTCTTTTTGGGTTGATCAGGTTTGATGTCTATCAAATGTAGAAAGAACCAAATGTAGCAAAACATGGCTGTGCATACCTTTAACCCCTGTATGTGGGAGGCAGAGACAGGTGGATCTTTGTGAGTTCAAGGCCACCCTCATCTACATAGAGATTTGCAGTTCAATCTGGGCTACAGAAAGACCCTGTTTAAAAAAAAAAAAAACACAAAAAACCAAAACCCAATGTGGTTGTGGTTGAACAACTGATAAATTAATGAGTTCAGAGAGGTCTGGTAAGTCCAAAGAGAGAAAGAGTCAGGGCAGTAGAGATGACAAAGACAAACACATGTAAATCAGGTCGACCATTCAGTTTTGTGATGGGCAGTTACCACATCTGGACTGAGTCTGGAAACTTGACTTGGAGTGCCCAGAGATGAAGAAAAACAGATAGAAGTAACATTGGGCGTTGGTATTGGGTAGTTTCTGTGCCTGAGTGGAAATGTACCAGAAGTGTGGACACACACGTCATGGATGAGGAGACAGGCTAGATCAATGGGTACTTCTTTCTCATACTGCTTTTTGCTAAAGGTCAGCTGTTGGTCAGTGCAGGGGAGGAAGGCCTCACTATTCCCATGATTCTGAGGCATCCATGTCCTAGTGGCCACTTGACATGGCCATGTTCAAGTCAACAATATCTACCCATTCACTCTGGGCTTCATCTGCTCTCCACACGAAACACTCCTATTTGGCACAAGCATTTGAACTCAGGGTGCAACTCAGTGGTAGAGTACTTGTTTAACAGGAAAAGGGCCCTGGGTTCAATCCTTAACACTGCTATAATTAATGATAATAATAATAAATAAAGCAACTCCCAAACATATAAAATATAAGGAGTGATGTCAGGTCAAAGGTAAAATAGACTTGGGACTTGTGAAAGTTAGGGCCAAGTAACAATTGATTTATTAGGTTAGGAAAATTGATTCTGTTTCCACCAGAGTAAGTTTTCATATCAAATTTTTTCATGCAGTTATTATTTTCCAGCTTTTATTCTCATTACATGTTTTGGTAAACAAAGTCAATCTTATTTATCATATCCTATTTTTGTAATTTCCAAAGTGAAACTTATCAAAAGACTCAAATTTGACACATTCCAGAGGGCTTCTTCCCTACATTTATTTTGCCTGTTATATAAGCAGTCCTTGTCAGGTCTTAGGAAGCCAACTCCATGATATCCCACAGCCCACTTCAGAGCACTGTCTACTGATAGAGAAAGTATCAGCACTTCTCCCAAGACACCAGAGAGGAGTTTTAAAGGTTTCCTGGCTAGGGATAGATCACAGGATAAGGCAACATTTCCTTAGTGCATTTTAGATATCTTGGCCCTATAACTTCCCCTGAAGAACCAGGAGTAGAGATTAGCAGCTGGGCAGGCCCACCCTCAGGCCAAGTTAAAGGCAGAGAAGATTCCTGGGAATGATCTCTGTAGTGAAGGCTCCATCTAAATAGTTATTGGTTCTTTGAAACTGTTGAGAAATATACTATGCTTTGCTTTAATTTTGTGTCTTTTAGATTTGAGATTTGGATAAAGTTTTTTCTTCCACACATCAGAATTGTTGCTGCTTTCCATTCAGTGACTTCTTTGGGCTGTGCAAATATTATATATTAATTTTTTTTTCTGATTCAAAATTGAGTGGATTTTTTGACAATAAAATTGTGGCATTGGAATAAAGACCAGTGAGCAATTTGCTTAATTCAAAGCTTATGCGTATTTTGAGGAAAGAAACTTCTTTTAGAAAAACATACAGTTACACAGGCGTGCGTGTTATTCTGGTTATGAACTGAATTAGGGAAACCACTAGGTGTCACTATGCACAGGTCTCCATGCTTGCAGATACCAAGGTACCAAGATATCAAGATCACTCTGTTCCTTGATAAAGCTGTTCAGGAGAAAACAAATTCAGGAGAAAATATCTTTTCTCTCTCTTAGAGAGAAGATATTGCACTTAATTCCTCCTTATTTATCAGAGAAAATATTGTTTGAAAAAACTTTTTGTTGAATCTGAAAGACAACCCTTTTGAGTCTCCACTTGTCATGGGCATCTTGCTGTCTCTTGATTTCAAAAGCAAGGAAAAGCTGGCTCTTGATGAAGAAACATTATATGAAATTTGTGGCTTGAGAGTCCTTTTCTTTGAATGTCATTGGCTCAAACCTAGTATCCTTCAAGATTCCTCAACCTGCATTGGTGAAGCTTTCAGGGGTGTATCTGACTTTTTGGCGTGTATGTATCTGTGAAGCTGTGGCTTCAAGCAAGAACTCACTGTGGTTGGGAATGTTATGCAGGTAAACATGTTGTTATTTAAATGGGCATGTTCCATAGAGCTCCTCAACTCCTTATTCACAGGAAATTGAGTCATGTAAATATATTAAGATAAAGGTATATTATCTGTATGACTCTTCGAAAGAGACAGTGTGGATTCAGGGTATGTGGTTTTTATTATTACAGAAAAAGGAAGGAGGGACAGGGCTTGGATAAGCCCATTGAGTTGACTTGGTAGTGTCAGATGTGGTAATGCCAATCTATAATCCCAGTTCTCTGGGAGCTGGGCAGGAGTTTAGCATGTGTGAGGCCAGTCTGAGCTATAGTCTGGGCATGATTAGAACAAAGAAATGTAGAGATACTCAGTTTTTCAGGGTGTGCAGAGGGATGTTATTATAGATCCTTGACCAAGTTGCTTTCTTCATAACCTTCTACAGGCCATCCATTCCACCTCATCTGACATGGTTAATCCATATGAAAATAATTAGGGCTGTATCTCATTCAAAAGTTTACAATGTACACAGGAAGGGCAAAGTGATATGTGACTATCTATCATACATTGGCAATTATAACCTCTGTTTGTTTGGATCACCATTCACATACATTATCACTCTGGATTAGATATAGAAAATAAAATATTAAAGCTTACTTAATTTGCCCATGCTCTGATAACCAAAATGAAGCAGAGGCGAGTTTGAAACAGGTTAGCCCCTTGGCTTGATTGTAAGGAGATAAGTCATTTGAATAAACTAACACGAGCTCTCAACCACAAGCATTTACAAAGAGGGTAGTGCTTCTAACCACTGTGCAACCATTATGAAGGGTACCTTAGATCTGTATTACTTAACAGGAAAGTTATCCAAGAAAGGGTATGGTATAAACTGGCAAGATGCAAACGATTACATAGAATTGTAAGATTTTTTTGTATTATTGTTATTTTGTTTTGATACAGGGTATTTTTATGTTGTTTAAGCTAGTCTTGAAACCTGGACTCAAGCAAACTTCTCACATCAGCTTCACAATTTACACACACACATACACACACACACACACACACACACACACTTCTCTCTACAAGGGTAGGCTTTTCTTCCTTTGTATTTTGCTCATTTCTATAACATCATTTTTTAGAATAATGCCCAGTGTGGTGGCAAAAATAATCCCTAAATATTGATATTCACACCTTAGCAAAATGTCCCCACTATAAGTAAGTCAGGATAAGACCTATGGCTTGCTCCCATCCAATAGATTTCAACAGCTACGTGAGATGTCAATGTCATCATTAGATTTATTAGGTAAGGTTAATAGCATGATGGAGTTAGACATTCTCTTTGTAGGCCTGATGGTGCAAGTGTACATGCTGGTGATTAATGGGATGAGACACTGAGTGGCCTCTACAAGTCCAGGTGCTGTCTAGAGCCTGAGTTAGTCTGAAGCAATAAGCCTGTCTTACAGCCACAGCAAATTAATTGTTCAAGAAACTTGAATGAGTTTTGAAGTAGACTTTTCTCAAGTGGTGCCTCTACATGAGAGTGTATCTCCCAACATTCTATTATCTTGTGAGGCTTTGAGCACAGGACCCAGTCAGGATAAGCTTAGATCTTGAGTCACAAAAGTGTGAGACCCTGAATATGTGTTGTTTTAAATCACTAATTTAAATTAAATGAATTATGTTGTTACCCAGAAACAAAAATGAAAAACAAAACAAAAACAAAAAAACCAAACCAAACCAAAACAAAAAACCCTAATGAATCTACCATATACACATGTATGTTATAGGAAGTAATTATTTTATACAAATGTTATCATATACACATGCTACTTTTGCTTATTTTACTATAGTTTAAAAATTTATCAAACCTCAAGCATACATAACAAGTCAAACTTTTTTGTTCACAATGAAGATGTCATTCTTGACTGTGAAACACACACGTCTTGTGCTCATTTCTTTTCCCCTTTGTTTCCCAAGACCAATTATCTTAGTTTAGGGTTCTATTACTGTGATAAAACACCATGAACCAAACAAGTTGAGGGAGAAAAAATTCATTTTAATTTGCAATTAAGTCGTAGAGCATCACTAAGGGAAGTCAGGTCAGGAACTGAAGTGGAGGAACACTGCTTACTGTCTTGTGCCTACGGCTTTCTCAGCCTGACTTCAGGACTGACTCAGGACCATATGCCCAGGGTTATCATCGGCCCTGTGGACTAGATCTGCTCATATCAATCATTAATCAAGAAAATGCCCAAAGCCTTGCCTACAGTAATCCATTTGCTCAATTGAGGGTTCTCTTCCCTTCCTAGCTTGTGTCAAACTGACAAAGAATCCAGTCAGGACAACACATCTGTCTGCCTGCCTGTCTCTCTGTCTCTCTAGTGTCTGTATTTACATGCACATTTATATGTAAATCTTTGTACATGCTGTGGTAACTGTGGTTATACATGGAGTGGAAGGGAAGCAGGGCCATTGTCCAGCTTCTATTTGAAAAGGTGGCTTAAGCCATTTCTATAGATAGAAAAAAAAACCCCACTAAGGATTTAATGCATCCAAGAGGAATAATTAGTACTGTTGTTCTTGTGTGCTTGGGGAGATGAGGAAAAGGTAGGCTATGAAGACTGAATTAAGCAGTAGGTCATGTCAGCTTGACCAATTTCTTCTTGGATTTTTTCCTTTAGAGCTAAATTGCCCAGGTGTTGGAAAAGAAATTTGTAACCAGAATCTCTTCATCATCAGATATTGTTTTAATTGCTTGGTGTGCCAAGTTTAAATAGCTGCACCAAATATGCCTATCTAAATCACTTAAAATGTGGGCTTTTAAGTGAAATTAGTTTTTATAGATTTTTCAAGACAAATTCTATTGAAAAATATACTTAAAAATAGCAATTTATTATTACTAGGTTATTTATGGCTGACTTAAATGTAACTGCCTTATCCTAAACAGAAGCAAGGAGTATGTATTATAGTTCATTACAATACATGTTAATGGAAAGGGATGAGATGTAGATTAGTGAAAATAGTGACAAAAACTAAACTAAAGTAAAATAAAACCCTTATCATTTTATTTGATGTGTAGTTACCTAAGTATATGTGCATCTGTAGACACACACACACACACACACACACACACACACACACACACACACACACACACAATGTTGTATTGCTTTTCCTGGGTAGACATGAACAAACATCTACTCATTTCAGATAAGACATTGATGACAAACTGTATAGAGGCTATCTTGTGTATTGTATGGATGTATCACCTGTCAAAAAAAGCCCCGTGGCCTACTATAGGAAAGGGTAGAATAGAAGGAGGGATATCTGGTAGGTAAAAAGGATTTTGGGATAGAGTCAGGCATGGGCAGGGAGGGTTGGGGGGAGGATTGAACCTGGAACATGAAGGAAGATAGATGCATGGAACCTGAGCAGAGGTAACCAACCATATGGCAGAACTTAGATTAGAATAAACAGGCTATTAACTTATGTGCTAGTCAGGGAACGAGCCTAGCTACATGGTCTAGGTATTTGTAAATATATTTTGAGTCTCAGAATCATTATTCTGGGATCTTGGGGCTGGGAGGAAAAACATGCAACATACAGTAAACAATAAATCAGAGAAACAGATCTACTGGTGCCAAACATGGTAAACTAATGAGCTTAATTGGGTTACTTATAGGAATATAGATAATTCAAAGGCAGCTGTATCACCAAAAAGGGACCCCTGCATGGTGATTCACCATAAATGTAACCTGGGAGCTTTCTAATTATCAGGCATCTTGACAAGTCAGAGAGTCTGATCCAGAAAGCTCAGCTGATCAGAGAGTCTCCACTCCCTTGGTTGTTTACTATTTCTATAACTTCTGAGAGGATCCTTGTAAATTTTGTTAGTTTCAGGAACTTCCTGAGATGCGTGGTATGAGTTGCTTATTTCCTGAATTTCATAAAACACCTCTTTTTTTTCTAGAGAGAATGTTTTAATTTGCTGGGAATTGCTACACAACACACACACACACACGCACGCACGCACGCACGCATGCACGCACGCACGCATGCACGCACGCACACACACACACACACACACATCATGAACACTTTCAAAGACGTGGTTCCCTTCTGGGTTTCTGGGTCTTAAAAATCATGGCTAAATTTTGAGTTGTTTAGGAATCAAGAGGGTGTTCTGGATCTAAGA